>CAIGQQ010029763.1:1104378-1120807 GCA_903798035.1 Danio albolineatus
TATATATATATATATATATATATATATATATATATATATATATATATTACTACTATAAGTAATACAGGTTTAAACAAAACCTTTATTTATGTCCATGCACTCAAATAAATTTTATGTCAAATTTTATGTCAGCACAACTAAAAAAAAAACAAACAAAACAAATATGAAACATCACATGTTAAGCTAGTCCATAGATAAGGAGGAGAATGTATTTAAATTCTGGTAAATAAACTTCTTTTTTTCAGAAAAGTAGCTCAATTTAAAATAAACAAACATTTTATTATAAAACAAATAACACAGGTACTTAATTCTAAATAAAGTAGCCATAAAGTAGCAGCATATGCAGCAACATTTTAATTGTGGCTAGTTTTAAAGAACAAAAATACTATTTTACTATTGTTTAGAAAATATAAAGCTAGCAATTTATATGGTATTTGAAGTAAACTCTTTACTTTCTCTTTACTTTTACTTTTTACTCTTTTACTTTTGTTGATAAGGAAACGGTGTTGTACGCACTCCACTGAAGACATCCATCAGCCCACATATTTAATTTGGTTTGTTAAGAACAAAGATTTGTTTCAAAACTATTTCTAAATTCAGTTCTAATTTCCATCAAAGGAATAAATTAACACTAATAATGAAGTGTCATCAAAAACTGTCACTATTCTTATGCTTCATGGTGATGCAGACGTCTCCAAAACCCGACAGGTGGAAGAAACTAAACTTGTTTTTATTAAAACAAAAATAAATATGCAAAAATAATACTAATAATAATGTGCTGCGCTGCACTTTAGACCAGGGTTTAATTGGTCAAAGGCGGAGTCTATTTCAGTTCATCAAAATAGCAATGTGCCAACAATGCGCTTTAACACACCTCCTTTATAGACCAGCACACCCATGAGTCCACAAAGTGGCACGAATGGATTTGCTGTTTAAACAACGTGGCACAAAATGTGAAAATTACTGTTGCGCTGATCTGAAAATAGCAACAAATCGGCCGTATACATCTTGCTCCTTATTTTGCCAGGTGTATGATAGGGCCCTAGCTGTTTGTTTGGCTTACTTTTTATCTGCATAATCCACCCACAGGAAAGTGTACTAAAGTAATTTACTGTATATTAAATACTATAGTGTTTCTAAACCATACTATAGTAAAGTGTATTATATTGTATACATATTACACCATTTGCAACTCTTAGTTAATGAATGCTGCAGCATAATGTGGTGTAAGTGAAAAAGTACTTTAATTAAAAAGTGAGCAAACCCTTTGCCTTAAAGGGATAGTTCAGCCAAAACTCAGAATTGTTAAAAAGTCATTATTTACTCAGCCTTCACTTGTCACAAACCTGTTTGAGTTTCCTTCTTCTGTTGAACACACAAGAAGTTGTTTTGAAAAAGGCTGGAAAACTGTAACCATTGACTTCCATGGTATTTCTTTTTCCTAGTATGGAAGTCTATGGTTAAAGGTTTCTGACATTTTTCTTAATATCTTTTTTCATTTTTTTCCTCCGCATTCATCAGAAAAAGGTTTGAAACCACTTGCAGGTGAGTAAATTTTATGTTTATATTTTGGGGTGAACTAACCCTGTTAAAGCGATACATTGAGTGTGTAAACTTGTTGTAAGTTGACTGAAAATAATATTAATAATGATACACACAGTTAATTTACTTAATTATAATTTAAGTAAAGTCAACTAATCACTTTAAAAGCAACTCACTTTTAAAACCTTTTTATTTTTTAAAGTAACGTCGCTGTAAAATTCATCTGCTTAGTTAAAATAGTTTACTCAATTTTTTATTTCGTTTCAGTTGAGTGAGATTTTAGTACAGTAAACTATGGTTTATTTAAGTATAACAATATACAGTATAGTGGTGTTTACTTTAAATTTCTGGAGCAGTTTTTTCATCTGGAATTTTTTTATAGCGGTCATGAAAAATCCAGAAGAATCTGGAAATTGTTAAAATCTTCAAGGAAGTCTGGAAAACTTTTTACAGAATATACAGTAATTGTCGTTCTTTAATAAAGCTGCATTTTTATATATAGGGGAGAACGGGAACAAAAGTAACATTTTTCATAAAAACCTAATTTTAAAAGATAATGTTTTCAGCAGAAATATTATTTTGCTGTGGTTACTAACTCACAAGAATGCTCTATCAAAATCAGGTGTTATAGAAAATGAATTAACATCCTATCAGCGGAGACAAAAGTAACACAACAATATTTGCTAGATTTGCTGGCATAATCTGGTTTATTTTAAATATATCTGACTATGACCTTGTAAATGTTCACTGCAAACATATTTTGTCCTTTATTTTTGCAAACAACATTCTAATTTTAATAATTTTTAATTTCAGCTCCATCACATGTTTCAAAAGCAATCGAACAATGCAAAATGTCAATTTTCAAATTTTTTAAATATATTTTTAATATGCATTAATTAATATGCATTAATTTCATAAAACATCTTAATCAAAACACTGCAAACTCTAATGTGGAACTGAAAAATAAGGTTTGTCTATTAGCAGTGGGACATAAATAACAGTGTTACTTTCGTTCCCACAGGAACTCTTGCCATTTAGACCTGATTTACTTTTAACTGAAAAAAAAACTCAGACATTTCAAACCTAAACATGCTTTATTGCACTAAATAACCTGTAGATTGGTCATTAATGTGATGCATGAAAAGAAAAACACAACTTGTAATAAGGAAAAAAGAACTGCTATATTAAAATGTACTCTCCCCACTTAGAAATTTGGAGCTAACCACGGGACACGATCCCAAAATCAGCTGATATTTGGCAGATCCATCAAGGGTTGCATCCATGATGTGCTGTTATAGCCTGGAAAGCAAATGTTGTCAGGGCTTTGAGAAAATCGCTTTTTTACTTTCGTCCCAGAAGCTGTACCACTGCAAACCAATAACTGCCATTGAGATTACACACTATTACATTAAACATTGTTATAGTCGTGACATTCCAAGGTATGTTATTCCCAGTTAACAACTGCTAAACAACTACGCTTTTGGTCAAATATGAGAGAAAGTGCATCAGATATGTTTCAAATCCTAATTTTGTACTTACAGTATTATTGCACTATTACTGTTTTATTAGAATTTACCTTCCTGTTTGGTGTGTTACTTTCGTCCCATGTTACTTTTGTCCTTGCCTTATATTTATATTTATTTATATTAAGTTAATCGTAAAATGTATTGTGCTAATAAAGCTGGCATGGGAATAAACTTAAAGACAATAACAACAACACTTACATACTATTATATGTTGGTAAAATAAAAGAATTAAATAAAATAATATGTGATATTAACTCACAGAGCCATCAAGTTCAAGTTCAGGAAACGGCTCTTTGTGCATCTCCAAGTGAGCAGCACAAACTGTAAGGAAAAAATTCTAGATTTAACACATATAAACGTTAAACTGAGAACATAGGATTAATAAAAAATGCATTTTGGGCACATTAAAGGTGGTTTAGACAGACTAATAGACTAATAAAAATGAATCTGCTGATTTTTACCAGAGGAGATGAGCAGGGTGAGCAGGACGATACCACGCAGCATCTTGTTTGCCAAAGAGTTGAAACAGACTGACACTGAAAGATCTTGTTTACAGAAGTTTTTACTGCCAAACACAACTATGTTCAACCAAAACCCAAACACATTGCGAAGTGCGATCTATTTAAAAAACTTGACAACTCTTAACACCTTGACTTGATAGAAAAACAAAAAGCCTTTTTTTCTTCCTGTATGTTATACTTACTTTAAGTTATAATGCATACAGTGCATCCGGAAAGTATTCATAGTTCCACATTTTTTTATGTTACAGCCTTATTCCAAAATGGATTAAATTCATTTATTTCTTCAACATTCGACACACAATACCCCATAATGACAATGTGAAAATATCTATTTAAATTGTTGCAAATTTATTAAAAATAAAAAACCTGAAAAATCACATGTACATCAGTATTCACAACCTTTGCTCAATACTTTGTTGATGCACCTTTGGCAGCAATTACAGCCTCAAGTCTTTAAGAATATGGCATACAAGCTTGGCACACCTGTCTTTGGGAATTTTTGCCCATTTCTCTTTGGAGTACCTCTCAAGCTCTATCAAGTTGGATGGGAAGCCACGGTGTGCAGCCATTTTCAGATCTCTCCATAGATGTTTAATAGGATTTAGGTCTGGGCTCTGGCTGAGCCACTCAAGGACATTCACCGAGTTGTTGTGAAGCCACTCCATTGATATTTTGGCGGTGTGCTTTGGGTCTTTGTCCTGCTGGAAGATGAACCGTCGCCCCAGTCTGAGGTCAAGAGCACTCTGAAGCAGGTTTTCATTCAGCATGTCTCTGTAAAGTGCTGCATTCATCTTTCCCTCTATCCTGACTAGTCTTCCAGTTCCTGCTACGGAAAAACATCCCCACAGCATCAGGCTGCCACCACCATGCTTCACTGGGATGATATTAGCTTGGTGATGAGCGATGCCTGGTTTTCTCCAAATATAACGCCAGGCATTCACTCCAAAGAGTTCAATTTTAGTCTCATCAGACCAGAGAATTTTGTTTCTTGTGGTCTGAGAGTCCCTCAGATGCCTTTTGGCAAATTCCAGGTGGGCTGCTGTGCCCTTTTCTAAGGAGTAGCTTCCGTCTGGCCACTCTACCATACAGACCTGATTGGTGGATTGCTGCACATATGGTTGTCCTTCTGTAAGGTTCTCCTTTCTCCACAGAAGAACGCTGGAGCTCAGACAGAGTGACCATCGGGTTATTGATTACCTCCCTGACTAAGGGCCTTCTCCCCTGATCACTCAACTTAGATGGCTAGGAAGCTCTTGGAAGAGTCCTGGTGGTTCCAAACATCTTCCACCTACGGATGATGGAGGCCACTGTGCTCATTGGAACTTTTAGATTAGCAGAATTTTTCTTTAACCTTCCCTAGCCTTGTGCCTCGAGGCAATCCTGTGTCGGAGGTCTACAGACAATTCTTTATGCTTGGTTTGTGCTTTGACATGCACTGTCAACCCTGGGACCTTATATAGACAGGTATATGCCTTTTAAATCACATCCAATCAACCAAATTTACCACACGTGAACTCCAATTAAGCTGCTGAAACATCTCAAGAATTATTAGTGGAAACAGAATGTACCTGAGCTCGATTTAGAGCTTCACAGCAAAGGCTGTGAATACTTATGTACTTGTGATTTTTCAGGTTTTTAATTTTTAATAAGTTTAAGAACTTTTTTTCACATTGTCATTATGGGGGATTGTGTGGAGAATTTTGTGGAAATATATGAATTTAATCCATTTTGGAATAAGGCTGTAACAAAAAAATGTGGAAAAAGTGAAGCAATATAAATGCTTTCCGGATGCACTGTATATTATAATGGAAAGTATGGTGACATGTTGCACCAATAAAACCAGGGCTTTAGCATATATATGGCCGAAACATTTGATAATATTTAACAATATCAGATTTGTGTCATATCCCCAGCTCGTCACTCCTCATCTCCAGCTCATCACTCCCAATCATCTAGATCTCCTTCCAGCCGTGCACAATCCCCTGCTTATTAGCCTGTCACCTGAAAGCACTCCGGACTCTCTATATCAACTCTCTGCATTCACTTCATCCCCGTTGAGTATCACCAATGGACACGATCTCCCTAACCTGCTCTCCATCCAGTCTTGGACACTCTCCTGTGCTTCCAGCGACTCACCCAACCTTCTTCAAAGCTCCACTCAGGAAAGTGACTTTCATACACTCTGGTCTACGTCTCACTCTCCTGCCTGGATCCCTCGCCTCACAACTTCAATGCCTTCATCCTCTTGTGTCAATTCAACAGTCAGTTAATAAAAACTAACTTTTGTACATTTGACTCAATTTCTTTCTTCTGATCGTGACAATTTGTCTGAGTATTTTTAGACTAACGCCACTGCAACCATTTCATATGAGATGAAAGGTAAATCTTTTTTACTCACTCTCTTCTATGTTTGCATAGGCTTTCAAGAATAGGGTGTTACTTTAACTTGAGGTTTTCACACTTCAAAAAAAAAAAAACAACCTCTTCCTTGTTTATAATTCCTGCACTGTCATTTTTAAAAGCCTTAATTGGTAGGTATGACAATATAGGTTAAAAGTGCACCTAGTAAAGTGCAAACCTAATAATAAAGAGAGCATATCTGACTGACTGAAGCTGTACAAAGCTGTACCACTGCAAAAAAATAGCTGACATTGATATTAAACACTATTACATTAAACATTATTATAGTGGTGGCAGTAAGGTGGCTCAGTAGTTAGCACTGTCACCTTCACTGGTTGGAGTCTTAGCTAAGTCAGTTGGCATTTCTGTGTGGAGTTTGCATGTTCTCCCCGTGTTGGTGTGGGTTTCCTCGGAGTGCTTCAGTTTCCCCCACAGTCCAAACACACGTGTCATGGGTGAATTGGTAAACAAAATTTGCCGTAGTGAATGAGTGTGTGTGTGTGTATGGGTGTTTCCCAGTACTGGGTTGTGGCTTGAAGGGCATGCTCTGCGTAAATCATATGCTGGAATAGTTGGTGGTTCATAGTCGCAACATTCCAAGGTATGTTATTCCCAGTTGACAACCACTAGACAAGTCTGCCATTATTGGAATATACCACAGCCAAAATAAATGGTGCCAGCAAGAAAACTGCACTTTTGGTCAAAGATGAGAGAAAGTGTATCAGATATGTCTCAAATCCTGATTTTATACCTGTTATTGCACTATTGCTGTTTTTATTAGAATTTACCTTTCTGTTTGGTGTAGCTTGGTGTTTGTTGTATGTACAATCTAAAATGTTCAATAACAAAATAGTGTTAAATAACGCAGGCTAATCCGGGAACTTCGTCCTTGACAAAAAATCCATATACTTACATCGGTAACACTTTACAATAACAGTACATGAATAATGATGTATTAATATGTAAACTAAACATTATTATGAATTATTGATGAGTTAAAGCACATAATAGTTATGAACTAACTTTAACTACAACACGATTACCTTAATTAATTGTTAGTACATGTTGTTGTTAATTAATCTATTAATTTACATTTAAAGTTTAAGCTAAATGTAACCAACATGAACTCATGAGCTGTTGATGTATAATTATGTCATGACTTTACTTGGAGGGACACATTATCATTAGCTCATCCTTAAATACTCATAAACTCATGTTTAAACTGTTCATGTTGATAATGTAAAGTAATGATTACAGGCCCAACATAAGAAATATATATATATATCTTATGATGGACCTGTTTATTTTATGAATACTTTATGAATATTACTCCTTTACATGTGGTCAGTATATGTAAACTATCCCTTTATTCATTGAATTTGCAGAAAATGTACTATATCATGATATGCAGTTTTAAGCAAAAGTTTGGGCACCCCTCTGCGGCTGCATAGTAATGTACTCTTTCTTTAAAGGGGAAGATCGCAGTAATATGCTATTCGGTTTCTAGAGAAAGCTCGATAATATCATGTTTTTCAGACAGAAATCTATAGCAGAATTGAGATGTGGGAAATTAAATTGAATCTGAAAAATAGGTAAAAAAGTTTGGGCACCCTCTCTTTTGTGTGGATTTCAAAACCTGTAGTCAGCTAATGCTAATTGATTACAACCCAAAATTGAGTCACAAAGTGAACCTTAAAGCCGCGGTCAGCCTAGACTTACCATAGACTTTCATTTATAGACATGCGTATACAACAGACCAGAAATGCAACTCATGCGAAAAGTTTCGCCGCTTGATGAATTGCAAAATTCAAGTTCAGTGAAATCTGTCCTGTGAAATTGCATAATGTGGCTACATGAGACTAATCAAAGATCAAAAAATTTAAAATATGGACTAATTGTGTCACGTCCCCTGCCCAGCATTCACCTTCCAATTCACCTAGACCGTCCTCCAGCCATGCACAATCCCCTGAATACTGATTGACACCTGTTACCACTCTGGACTCACTCATATAAGCTCCCCTTATCCGCACACTCACCGTCGAGTATCACACATGGGCTGTTTCTCAATTCCAAGAACGCAGAGAACGGACTCGTGATCTTGTGGAGAGCGGTCTTGCCAGGTCACATCGGGAGAACGAACTCGGGAGACCGCGAGGATGGAGAACGCGTCCTGTGAGAAATGAGATGCTGCGTTCTTCCTGATAGTCACGTGACCCTCAAGCATCTTTAACCGAAAATTATTTAAACATTACAGCATTTGTACAGCGATTTATTGTTTTCCCCTGTTTCACAATATATACTCTGCATAAAGACTTTACAAATATAGGCTGCACATCACAAATAACACAGATTTTATTAAGAATTTCAACAAATAAACACCCTTAATGTGTTTATGCCTTTATTAAGATTATTATGGTAATGTTTACTTTCACCGTCTCATTTAGGGAAACTCCTGAGGTAAATAAGTGTATCTCTGAACTTTAATAATAAATCTATACAAAACGCTGCGCTTCCCACCTCCAGTCGCAATGACTTGTGGGACTTTCAGAGTGAGTTCGGTGCTCAAGGGTGCATCGGTGTGTCCTCGATATCAAGAACACATCCGGGAGCTTTCACGTGTCCTCCGTTCTTGCGGTCTTGAGTATTGGAACTGAACTTCGGCGGATGATGATGACGTTACACGAGGACACAAGACCGCTGAAGAACGCATATTGAGAAACAGCCATGGACACGATCACCCAAGCCTTCCTGATACCTCTCCCAGATACCCTCCTGTGCTCTGCAACTGCTCCGCATCTGCTCTGCATCTACTCTTCGTCTTCAGCCTCCATTCAGGGAAGTGACTATTATTACTAGCCTGTCTGGATCCCCTTTGCCAAAGACTGCCTTTGCCTTACCTAATACCTATATCAACGATGTTACAGTAATAAATATACTGTTTGCTACATCTGTCTCCCTCTCCTTCCTCTGATCGTGACAAATTGCTCATTTTTAAAAATGTCTAATATTTTTATTGAACCCCGCCCCTTTTCGTAGCACCGTACGACAGAATTTCACATGCTCAAACTATCAAGATAAATTAGGCAAAGAATACAAAAAGCAAACTCTGACCTTCGAAATTGCATCATGTGACTGCGTGAGACTAATCGAAGATCAAAACATGACCTCTCTGGACAGAAATTTAAAATATGGAGCAATCCCTCATTTTTAAAAATGTCTAATCATCTTATTTAACCCTGCCCCTTTTCGTAGCACCGTACGACAGAATTTCATATGCTCAAACTTTAGTGTGAGTGTGGCATAACAATCCTAAGAGAGGTGCAACCTGATAAAAATGATTTTTAAGATAGCTGATTGCTAGTTGTGCTTCTCCTTATTATGAACCAGAAAGTAGCCACATGGGAACCTTAAAAGAACTTCCTAATGACCAAGAAACTAGAATAATCCATCAAGATAAATTAGTAGAAGAATACAAAAAGCTTTCACAAAGGTTTAAAGTCTCCATCTCCACTGTCAGAAATATAGTAAGAAAATGGAAGGCCTCAGGAACAGTTGTGAGGAAAGATGTGGTAGGCCAAGAAAAATGTGAGGCAAAGGTGAAGAATGGTTAGAATGGTCACAGACAAAACACAGACCACCTCTAAAGAGCTCCAGGAACATCTTGCTGCTAATAATATCATTGTACATCGTTCCACAGTTCAGTGCATTCTTCACAAAGAACACAAAGGCCTTTTCTGCCTTCTACCAACAAGCAAAGTCATTTGAGGTATGCAAAGGCTCATCTTGACAAGCGTGAGTCATTCTGGAAAACTATACTGTGGACAGATGAAACTAAGATCGAGTTATTTGGTCACAACCACAGGCGCCTTGCATCCAAAAAAACACAGCATCCCAGGAGAAGAACCTGCTCCCTACTGTAAAATATGGTGGAGGGTCCATCAGGCTGTGGGGATGTGTGGCAAGCACAAGTACTGGAAACCTTGTCAGAGTTGAAGGTTGCATGGATTTCACCTGGTATCAGCAGATTTATGAAGAACAATGTTCAAGATTCAGTCAAGAGGCCAAATTTATGCCAGGGTTGAAAGTTTGATCAGGACAGTGACCCAAAGCACAGTTCCAGATTTACCAAAGAATTCATACAATGTTCTAGAATGGCCATCCCAGTTTCCAGACTTGAACATCATCAAAAAATCCATGGATTGATTTGAAAAGGGCCATTCACACTCAGCACCCATCAAACCTGACTGAACTGGAGAAATTTGGCTAGGAATTTGGTCCGTCAGCAAAAATTCAGGGACTTATGCTTGGCTATAAGAAGTGTCTACAGGCTGTTATTTCAGAAGAGGTGTCTCTACAAAATATTGATGTCGTTATTTTGTTGAGGTGCCCAAATTTTTCCACCTGTCTGTTTTTTGTTATGATTTAAGTTGCATTACATCTGTTGATTAAATAAATGTTAGGTCAGAACTTAAATGTAGCTTTTTTCATAGGGTATAAAACAAAGAAAAAGGCCAGCAGACTATGACTTGCAATTATGATAATTATCAGGGGTGACCAAAACTTTTGCATAAAACTGTATTTTGTTATGATGATACGAGATGATCTATCGTATTGTGATATTTTGTCGTATGACCCAGCCCTCGCAGCAACACAACACAATGTTTTCACACTTCAACCACCACACAGACACAACCCATAGACGCCTAAACCCCTGTGCACATTAATTTTTGCACCTTTTAGTCATAGCTTGTCAATAGCTCTCATTTCCTTTCAAGCAGTTTCTCTAATGCACGCTACTGATATGTTTTCTGGTATACAGTGAGAAGAATTAAAGTAAACGTAAAGCTAATATTGTGAATTATTGAGCTAATAATATGATAAAACTATTTGAATTGTGTAAATTGGAATGATTGACAAGTGTTATTTAATAAAACTGAATATTGTATGCCATTTAAAATAATTTTGAATGGGATTTATTTAACTTGAATATTGAACATTTAAAATTTAAAGGGGACCTATTATGCCCCCTTTGATGAGATATAAAATAAGTTTCTGACGTCCCTAGAGTGTGTATGTGAAGTTTCAGCTCAAAATACCCCACAAATAATGTTTAATAACTGTTTGAAACTGACCCATTTTAGGCTTTGATCCTAATTGTGCCATTTTGGTGACTGTCTCTTTAAATTCAAATGAGATTGCAGTGCTTCCCACACATAGACTTTGCCTGGGCGGGCCAGCCAGGTATATTAACGGTCACCCAAGTATAATCGTCTCTCGTTTACCCATTTCGTAGGCTACTGCTGGTTCTGTATGTGAACCGTAAACACTCCCACTGTCACGATCAACAGAGATCGCTGGTAAAAACACACACACATTCCATGAACTACAAATCTGCTTGTTTACAGACTACAAATCCAGTCATGCAGCACACACACACTCCAAATAACCATTGATTGCTCACGCACTACCGGAGGACTTTCAAGGACTGATTACACACAGTACGAAAGCAGCACATACACTCATCCTCGTTGCTGAGTACTGTTTCCCTTTATAGTGACCTTACAACGCGTTTCCTTTGTTCCCGTCTTCCGTGTTTTGATCCTCGCTTTGCTATTTGTTTATCCATGCCTGCCGCCAGCCTTTTGAACTTCCGCCTGTTTGTAGACCACGATTTTGATTACCTGAATACATCTGTTTGCCCCCGATGACCATACTGACTTTATATTAAACTGCAATTGGATCCTCAACACCGTTGTCATTGTCACCCATTCTGTTACACCCACAGACAGTCATGTGCTCTGCAGACCCACAGAGACGTGCCTTTTTGGCACTAAAAAATGCATCCGGCCAGAGTTTCTTAATGTCCTTATGTCCGGTATTTGGCTTTTTCTTTGGAAAGTTGTTGTTATTCATATGTGTGTTTACTTTACCTTTTTATTTCAACCTTCTTTCGATTGGCTTCCCAGCTGACTGCGCATGCACAGCCACGAGAGAGATACTGAATGATTCATTCTTTAATCTAAACAACTCAGAAAACCTTTTTCTATACTCGGAGGGCACGAAATTTTTTTAACTGGATGCAAAATGTTTGTTCACCATAAGAAAGGGTTAATCAACTAATTTGCCTTATTTAAATAATCTATACTTGATATATTGTCTGTTTTTATTCCTTTCATTTTTGTCTTTTATTTCTGATTTGCTGCATATTTTATTTATTTGATGATCATAATATATTACATAGCCTGTTTTATGCATATCTAAAAAGCTTTGGCAGTACTGTCATTCCAATAAAGCAACCTGAACTTGAGAGAGAGAGAGAGGGAGAAAGAGAATAATATAACAATAAAAATCAAACTATTAAAATCATATAATTTTTTTGTTTGCACATATAGTTGACCATTTATGTGCTGTGGGTAAAAGTTGTCTTTCAATCTGGGGTGTGTTTCCCAAACAACGATATAACTTGGGGCTGAACTAACATAGTACGATGCCTTGTTTGGGAAAAGTACTTTATTAATAATAATATTAATAATGATTATGATGATGACGATTAATATTATTATTATTACTATTATGGGGCACCACAGTGGCTTAGTGGGTAGCATGATCGTCTCACAGCAAGAAGGTCGCTGGTTTGAGCCTCTGCTGGGTCAGTTGGCATTTCTGTGTGGAGTTTGCATGTTCTCCTCGTGGTCGCGTGGGTTTCCTTGGGTTTCCCCCACAAGTCCAAAGACGTGGTATATGTGAATTGGTTAGGCTAAATTGTCTGTAGTGTATGAGTGTATATGAATGTTTCCCCAAGATGGGTTTCAGCTGGAAGGGCATCCGCTGCGTAAAACATATGCTGAATAAGTTGGCGGTTAATTCCGCTGTGGCGACCCCAGATTAATAAATTGTCTAAGCTGAAAAGAAAATGAATAAATGAATTATTACTATTATTGCTATTATTATTAAAATTATTATTATTAAGTAGAATATTGTTTATTTAATTTGTATTTTTGAAAATCTACTTTTACATTTTGATACTTTCAAACCACTGCAGAAATGTTCAAACCAACAGGCCCATGTCATATACAGCACGAATACTTAATAAATAACCTTAAAAGCATTAACATATGCTACGTTTTTGTTTTCACAAGCTTTGGAGATGTAACGTAAATTGTGCTTTTAAATAATAGGTCACCTATAGCTTTCGTCATGAGCCACGACTGCGTTCAAAACGTCATTAATGTTGCACTACGAAGGCAACACAATTGTAAACGTGAAGATTGTTATAAACTGAACTGTAAAAATACTTTGAAAGCAAATTACACCTGAGAGTGATGATAACTGGGAATAGAGTTTCCGACTACAGCTTCAAAAGTGTAGTTGCAAACATACAAGTTTGGGAAACGGCGAAACTTGCGAGCTTAGTTTGCTAATGATGGTTTTCGGAAAAGCACCCCTGGCTAGCACCGCAAGTGTATTTCAAACCTGTGAGAAGCACTGGATTGTGCTTTTTCAAAAGAGGGCAGAGCTGTCAGCATAGCAGCAGGGTTTCCCCCGCTGATGACACATATAAAGGGAAAATGTCAATCAAGTGTCATTATAAAAAATAAAATGAATCGATTTTTATCATTAGAGGCTGGCTATGTTCTGACGCTGTTACCACACAACTGTTTAAACCCTTTATTTAAGTGAACAGGTCCCCTTTAAGGCAGATTTATACAGACATGTATTTTCAAACACCATATTTTTCTGGTTCTGAATTCCTAGGCTGCAGATATACCATCTGTAAAAACACAGTTTCAAGTTTTCACGATGAAGAAATTCAGAACATCAAATTTAATATTCTAAAATGCAAAGTGGAATATAAGATTCAGCTTTATTGAATTACACTTGTCACTACCCAATGTACACATTTCAAGTATTTGTAGCTCCATACAGTACATGGTCAGTTTTTAAAACTATTCGGCGATGCATCAGAAAAGGACGTAAAGGTGCTTTCATAAATTCTGAAACTCCACTAATGTGAGACAAACATGTCAAGGCAGGAAATGACTTGTGTGGTTGATATCAAAATCATAAATTATTATTTAAATGGCATCAATAGATTTCGTGACTGCTCATGTGATGCATCTAGTTCGGCATCTGATGGAAGTTATTACGCTAGTTTTGTGGCAAAATGAATGATGATAAGTGTGAATGTGTGAGGAAATGTGGTATAAATTCACACATTCGTGTTAGATGGTCTCAGAAGGTACCATGCAGGAAGTGTCATACTCAAGTTTCCTTTGTTTTTCTCGACTTTGCAATGCAGTTAAGTTTTATACTTACTTGAAAAAAAAAATATCTGTCAACATTTAATGCACAAGTTTTCTTTCACAAGTTACAATTTCCAATTATTACAATTATTTTGCACTTTAAAGTGTTGCTATCACACTTTTTTCTTTTCTTTTTTCTTTTATACAGCATATTAGGTATATTATGAGATGTATGCTCCCAGAAGATGTTGTTGTTGTTGTTGTTGTCTTTTTAGAGAACAGTGCTTACTGATATAGGGAATATTTCCTTCAGGAGTAACTTTATGACTTATATAACTGTAAAACAATTTTTTTTGCATGTTTAAACAGTAAAATGGCACACAAATAGTAGTTGAAAAGAGTAAAAGCAAGGGAAGTTTGTGTGAAACTCGTCTCTGTGTCCTGGTAGTTTGGTGGTTAGCCACAAGAAGCCTTCATTCAGCTAAAACTACAACCAAATGTCATGCACAGCTGACTGAATCACTGCAGCCTGAACTACTGTTAGAATAAACACATGACTTTTCGAAACTTACTGGTAACACTTTACAATAAAGTTCATTTGTTAATGCATTTAAAAAAGCATTGTATTCCATTTTCAGATTTTTTTTTGCAGATTTGTTTGTGTGGTTTATGAAAACCATTAGTCTGGGTAGTTAAAAAAATACAACATATAGTTCAGAGCTGAGGTTGAAAGCTTTTTACATTTAGAAAGCTCACAATAATGATTTAAGAAAATAATAATAATAACACAAGAAAACACACAGAAAACAGATTTCCATAAAGTCATATATTTATTTACTTTCGCTGTAATTCATACGCTACATTCACCGCATTTTATTTTCATTCACAGTTTGTCATAAGCCCGGTCATGAACAAAAATGAACTCCTTTATGGGTAGCGCAGATCTAGAACAAAACAAAATGCAAAATATATCAATATCTGCTCAGTTAAGTCAATGTGTTGCTGTGAACAAGGAGTACTTCTGTGGTACTTACTTGCAGGCGTGCACTTTAGTACAGATGGTGTTTGGTCCGTCATCGTTCATCAGCTCGTCGATCAGAGTGTGTATGTGCTTCTGAATGAATTTCTCGCACTGGCCTTTCAGCAATCCAGCTTTCTTACAGATGTTCATCAGATTGTTTTTGATCTCATCCTGAGTGAAAAGATGTGTTTTGTCAAGGAAAGGTTAACAGTTTCCTGTAGACAGTAATTTACTGGAAGCAGTTTGCCAGTAACTTAATGTAAATCAATTCCAGCAAAATATACTGTTTGCATGTACAGAACCAGTTGCCTTGCTTTATTATGTATTTTGTATATCTTTGCTGTAAAATATACAGTAATTTTCAAAATGCAGCTAAAATACAGTACTGCATAACTGTCCGACAGTAAATTACAGTTAACATTACAGTTAAATACTATATAATTAACAAAAATCCTTAACAGTGCATGGTCAGTTTAATAGCGTGTCATCAGTGGTGTAAAGTAACTAATTACAAATACTCAAACTACTGTAATTGAGTAGTTTTTCTCAGGAATCGTAATTTACTGAGTAGTTTTAAAAATGTGGACTTTCACTTTCCCTTGAGTAAATGTTTAGTGCTGTATCGGTACTTTTACTCCACTATTTTCCTTCAACCTGCAGTCACTACTTTATTTCTTTCTTCTCTATGGTCATTGTCTAAAGTAGACACATCAGTTCTGTGATTCCTGTCCAATTAAATCACACATAGAAAGTAAATGGCATCATACTGAACAAACTCAAAACATGGCGCTTTATTAATGCAGCAAACCTTTTGGAAACATTAAAAAAAAGTCCAAGATGTCCAAAATCTTCACACGCAATGATCCAGAGACTTTTTATAGACTGCATGTCACTGAAAATGATGGATGTCGACTGTATGATGACTGAAATCACCAAACAACCTTAAACAATCACTAAATGGAACAAATGAAGAATGAAAGGAAGGGCCAAATAAAAGGCAGGACCGAACGAGCAATGGAAGGAAGGATCGAAGAACCAAATAAATGAAGGAAGGATTCAAGGAAGGACTGAACAAACTAAGGAAGGAAAGAAGAAAGGAAGGAACGAATGAACAAAGGACCTAATGAAGGAAGGAAGGAAGGAACAAAAATATGAAAGAAAGAATGAGCGAACAAA
>CAIGQQ010029763.1:1120817-1146191 GCA_903798035.1 Danio albolineatus
AACGAATGAAGGAAGAATTCAAGGAAGGACTGAACAAACTAAGGAAGGAACAAACAAACGAATGAAGGAACAAAAGGACCTAATGTAGGAAGGAACAAGATACGAACGAGTGAACGAAGGAAGGAGGAAACAAACGAATGAACGAAGGAAGGAGAGAATAAACAAATAATTGAAGGAAGGTTGGAAAGAACGAACGAAAATAGCAAGATCCCTACATACACTACATGTTGTTTGTAAACGTAACATTCTGTAAACGCATCAACTTTTCATAGTGTAATACTCACTACTCACTACTCTTGAGTACTTTTAAAAGGGCTACTTTTTACTCATACTTTAAGTAATATTTATTACAGATACTTTTACTCTACTCGCACAACATTTTTGGGCAAGTAATGGTACTTTTACTTGAGTGATTTTTCAGTACTCTTTCCACCACTGCATGTCATTAATAATGACACTCACCGGCGTTGAGTTAGTGGAAAGTCTCTTCTTCACCTTCTTCATGATGTATTTACATATCGTGCATTTACTGGGTATCTTCTGCTTTACCATGTTGTCATCCTGAAAACACACCAAACCGATATGAATCATCAGATGATCCAGCACAATCGGCCTCCAAATCTCTCCATTGACTCAAGGAGACCATACAGAGATATTATACTCTTTATACAAGAGTTAACTAGGTATTACTACCTCTTAATTGCATAAATAACCCAGCTAAGAGGAAACACACTCTTATATATATTTGTTTTCTATCAATATTCTTCATGTTACATTAATATAATGCCCTTCAGTACTAGTATTCTTAAAGGGATATTTCACCCAAAACTGGATAATCTGTCATCATGTACTACTCTGTATCACAAACCCGTTCGAGTTTCTTTCTACACAAAAGAGGAAATTATGAAAAGTGATGGACACCTGTAACCATTGAGTTCAATAGAGTGAAAAACAAATACAGGTTTCCAGCATTTTTCTAAATATCTTCTTTTGTTCAACAGAAGAAAGAAACTCAAACAGGTTTGTGATAATGAGGAGTAAATGATGGCAGATGACAAAAAGGAAAGTCATATGGTTTCACATGTGGGTGAGTAAAGGGTGGGTAAATTTTCATTGGGTGTACTGTCCCTTTAAAAAAATTTTTATACATCATGGAAAGTGTTTTTCATTCATTAATTTTCGCCAACTATTCAGCATATGTTTTATGCAACGGATGCCCTTCCAGCTGCAACCGAGTACTGAGAAACACTCATACACTCTCAAATACACATACACTTATACACTACGGCTAGGACTGTGCAATTAATCGCAATTGCAAAAAAATCGCGATTTAAGCACATGCAATTTCTAAATCGCGAAGGCTGCAATTTTATCTATTCATTTATTTGGATTTTTGTTCACGTTCTTGTGTGCATGATTTTAATATGTTAACCAATCAGAGCTGACGCAGCACACTGGCAATTACAGCTAAGCTGAGCGGGAGAAAGATGTTAACCAATCAGAGCTCACTCCGCGCACGACAAATTTGAGCGGGAGAACCGAATAGGTGGTTTTGATTTACGTTAGTTTTTATTCATTATTATGACTGGAATTAAGGTTAGTTCATCTTTATTTTTTCATGTTGTCTGTTTTTAAGACGATTTATTACAATTTTGTTTATCAAGCAGTTAGTACTACTGTGTACAGTATGTGTTTAACTAGAGGTGAGGTTACTAACTTTATTTTATATTGTCTGTTTTAAAGACACTTTTACTACAGTTTTATTTATTAAACTTAATACTATGTTATTTCATTGTGAAATGTTTTGTTATGCACTTCTTGTGCACTGAATACATGTAGAATGTGTGTATGAAGCTTGTTTGAAAAAGCAAAAAAACAGTTGCCAAAATCGCAAATAATATCGCATTCGCAATATTCGCTCCAAAAATCGCAATATGATTATTTTGTCCATATTAGACAGCCCTAACTACGGCCAATTTAGTTCATTCAATTCACCTATAGCGCATGTCTTTGGACTGTGGGGGGAAACCGGAGCACCCGGAGGAAACCCATGCAAACATGAGGAGAACATGCAAATGCTGCCAGTTTTGTTTTTCTGAATCGTTTTAGTTGGATGTTCGTCTAAAGATTTCAAAATATAAAAAAGTATTTCACAACATTCAGATGTAAAAATCTTTTCCATTGGCTTTGGAAAAAGGCATTGCTAATCAAAATCTAAACATTCTCATTGTGCTCCAAATTTAATTCTGAAATGGGATTTTCCCTTAACATTCATGTTCACAGGAACACATTTAAAAACTAAATCTAACAGATGTTTCAGGGAATAAGCCAACAATAATATTGAACTTTATAATCATTACTATAAAATGTTTTTTCTCCTATGTTTGTATGAGCAAAGATTATTTTAGATGTCAAGCATCCATGCATCGAGAAAAGTCTTTATTTTACAGTATGCACTTGTTTAAAGTGAGAGGTCAACAAAAAAGATGATATCAAGATGACCCAAAAATAAAAATTATGCAATTATTTACTCACAATTCACTTGAGTTTCTTCTACAGAACAAAAAAGATGATATTATCTGTATAAATTATATATTTTAGGGCTTGAAGAGATGATGCCAATAATCCGAGATCTTCGAAGCCCCTCATAAGCTTCACTGAACATGTATTACTATATGTACTATATACTATTACATGTAAATATTATTTATTTTGGTAAGACACTATATACTGTATAACTGCAGATTATCTACGTTTATATGATATCTAAAGGTTTATATACTGCAAACCCTTGAGTGAGATGATGAGCACCTTTTGTGAAGCTGCACTCATAAAGGTTTACACATTATGAAGAATAAATAAGGTATTTTTTTTCCTCCCTTAAACAAACTTTTCTGATACTTACAGGAGTTTCTTCAAGTTCATCCTCAGCAGAGTCCACTTCACGAATCTCCCAGTGAGCAGCAGAGACTACAAACAAAATCAACAGTGATTAATAACAAGGTAAAACAAGTGATTCTTCAGGCACAATATCTAAAGGTTTGATGTTTTTTTATTAGAATAATTCAACAAACAGCTCTCATCATAACACAGAATACACACTAGATTATAATTGAATTAGTGATGGTTTTACCTGCATATACGAGCAAGCTGACCAGAAAGATGTTGCGGAGCATCTTAGCAGACGATTTCTGACCGACCTGAAGAAGAAGCTTTCAGACTCTGAAGCTCAGTGTTCTTCTGAAGCCTGTGGAGCTCTTCTTATAGAGCTCTGCATTCACCGCAAGTGAGCATCTCTTTCCAACCACAAACCACAGGAGGTGTTAGGGGGTACCAGAGAAACTTTTGTTATATATTCTGATGAAAATTCATGACGCTTCCTTTGTTCTTTGAAGCATTTAAGTTATACTGACAAGTTTATACATTACCCATATAGAAATGTGATACATGGTAAAATATGACAATTGCACACAGTATATGACATACAGTACAAATTCATATTTAGATTTTACATATATAAATTGGCGCCATGGTGGCGTAGTGGGTAGCATGTTCGCCTCACAGCAAGCCCCGGCTGGGTCAGTTGGCATTTCTGTGTGGAGTTTGCATGTTCTCCCCGTTGGGTTTCCCCCACAAGTCCAAAGACATGTGGTATAGGTGAATTGGGTAGACTAAATTGTCCGTAGTGTATGTGTGTTAATGAGTGTGTATGGATGTTTTCCAGAGATGGGTTGCAGCTGGAAAGGGATCCGCTGCATAAAACAGATGCTGGATAAGTTGGCGGTTCATTCCGCTGTAGCAGTTTTTTTGGCAGGTGTGCTTGTGTGTCCGTGTTTCTCGGCTCGCTGCCTATTGTTTGTGTGTTTCTATGGCAAATGCGGCAGGAGCTACAGGAACCCAGAGGAGAGCGTCCTGTGTTAAGAGTGAAAACCAATTTTCATTCAAACAAATCGATGTAAATACAGAATCGAGTTAATGAATAAGATCGATTTATCAGCCCTATTCTCGTGTTTGATTTTTGATTTTTATGTTAATTTTGATTTCTATATACACATTTATGGCATCAAACTATTGCATAAATGCAATATCACCCTCAATATGGCTGTATATTGGCACTAGTGGAAGGCGTGCATTGGCTTGAGACCACAGGCCAACATACAGCCATATCGCACCTCTATTACAGACAGAAAAAGCCTGGCAGAGAGAGGAAGGATCGGCAAAGGACATTGAGCTGTAAATCGGTCTCAGGTCACTGTGAGTTTTATTTTATGCAGTTTAAACCTGTTTAGCTTAATGATCCATAAACAAAAAACTATACCAACGTTTCTGGCGACAAACTTTTCATAAAGGTTTGAGAAAGCCTTGCCTGAATGTTTCAAAAGAAAGAAAGAAAACATTCAGCGTATGTTTATCATGTTTTATCATGTCACTAGATTGGATTAACATTTTTTTGATTATGAATTAAACTTTTTATTTTGATCTCTTTATGAACAAGCAACGTTAACATCTTTTACTGTATCATGCTGCTAGCATTATTAATCATCCTTTAAAGGGGGCTAGGCTAGTTGCAAAGCTTCTTTTATCGGACACTATTTAAAGCGATTAGTTAGAATGGCCTTAAATGTGATGAGTTGACTTTACTTTAAAAAGTAAGTAAACCCATTGCAACCTGGAACTGTTAGGTTGACTTATGCACATGGTTCATTTACTGAGGTTTATTTATAAGCTAATTTCGAGAAGATCACCTGCTTAGGATTTACCACAGCTGGTCTCGCATTAGCTAATCATGATCTTCCAATCAAGTAACTGGCACTACCCTTCCTACACTTCAAGAACTGTACTCTTCCAGAGTGAGTAAAAGAGCTCGCAAAATCACCCTGGACGCCTCGCACCCAGCACACTTCCTGTTTGAACTGCTACCGTCTGGCCGGCGCTACAGAGCACCGAGCACAAAAACAGCCAGACACAGGAAAAGTTTCTTTCCTCAGGCCATCTACCTCATGAACAGTTAAATATTTTCCTATTGTGCAATAAACATGCAATACTTTCTCATACGCACTCGTACACAGCACCTTATAATAATATACAAAACTCTTACGCATTTGTACACAGCACCTTATAACCTAATCCTTGTGTGTTAAGCACACTTGGCAATAAAACTGATTCTGATATGATTCCTGAGTTACTATAACCACAGTCTTCAGTCCACGTTTTTTCATCTTCGTCTAAAAGAAACTCCTCTATTTCTTCCAATTCTCCTCCTTTACCATAGATTTAGTAAGCCCCACAGCAAGAACACTGCCGGCCCTGGTCCGCCCCACCAGGCAGGTGGATGTTTCTGTGACGACATTGTATATTCTCCCAGTAACTGCGTGGGTTTCTCCCGGGTTCTCCGGTTTCCTTTCACCATCAAAAGATATACATAATGCATAACAGATTTAACAAATCAGAACTTGTCTAGCTCCCTTCTTTCTCAAATGTTCCCTTAGCTACTGCAGCTGGGGAGTTTTTGAGATCCACCTGAGCTCAAGCTCAGCCTCTCGCTCTGCGGACGGGAGGGAGCCCTGGGCTTGAGGATCCCTTGAGTTCAGGGCTCTCTCCCAGGACAGCATGCCAAACAAGATTTTGTTAGGTCATCAGCTAAGTGTGAACTCTTGAATTATTTTTAACGCAATGGTTTTACTTTTTTTTTTTTTTTTTTTTGCACCACTCAGAAAATGTAAAAGGTGTAGGGTATAAAAAGTAACATTTTGGGAGTGTATTGAAAGGTCCCCAAACTTCCTTGTATTTATCACTCATTCATTTTCTTTTCGGCTTAGTCCCTTTATTAATCTGGGGTCGCCACAGCCGAATCAATCGCCAACTAATCCAGCATATTTTTTACGCAGCGGATGCCCTTCCAGCCGCATATCACTTAATATATACACTGTAAAAAATAAAAAGTTGAGTTAACTTAAAACTTTAAAGCAACCTGCTGCAAAGAAATTGAGTTTATTGAGCTGCAGTTGTTGAAGTTGAGCCAAATTATTTTTTTTAAGTTGACCGAAAAGGCTGGTTTAAGTCAATTATATATTTTTTCGGGATTTTTACCTTTAATGGACAGGACAGTATAGAGCATTGACAGGAAAGCATGGGGAGCAGAGAGAGGGGAAGGATCAGCATAGGACCACAAGGCGGTAATTGAACTCACTCGCCGTGTACACCGGAGTGCATGTGTAAATGCACTAACCACTACACCACTGGCGCCGACAAGTCAATTATACTTTACGAAATAATTTGGCACAAATTCAAAACACTGAAGCTTAATAAACTCAATTTCTTTGCAGCCAGTTGCTTTAAAATTTTAAGTTAACTCAACTTTTTATTTTTTGAAGATATGGAGAAATCAAAATGTAAAGTCTTCTCAATTGAATTTTTTACTTTCATTGAACAAACAGTTCCAAACATGCAGTTAAATCATTTTTATGAGTAAATTCAACTCTGAGCTCAAAAATATGTCCACCTAACTTACAATTTTAAACTGAGTTAACAATTTGTAAGTTGGATTTTTTACAGTGTAGGTTGGATTTACTAATTTTTTAAAGTAAAGTCAGCTATTCGCTTTAAAGGCGACGGGTTTTGACTGAGTTTAAGGACATTTTTTGTAGTGACAGAGGTAGGTCTGAAGATCTTGAACTGGATGGATGTAAATTAAATACACTTTCATAAATACTCTGTTGTTAATGTATTAATGTTGATGAAATCCTGTGAGATTTTTTGCAGATTTATGAAAACCATTCAGGGTTGAAAAAGATGCAACGTGCAACATGTAAGGGATAACCAACGGCTTGCCGTGCGTTAAAGGATTTTAATGCACGATGTGGAGGCAAAGGACCACACGACGAAAGGATTAAAATCCTTTAACGCAAGGCAAGCCATTAATTATCCTCCTTATTCCATGGTCATTTGCCAGGGTAGGCCTAAGTTTAAAAATAGGTATGGTCTTTGCAGCGCAATATTTGTCAGAATTTTTGTCAGTTTTTACATGTTAGATATTCTAGTCCCTTCACTAAATCAGCTGTGACAGGCTGACAGAGAGATAGAGAGAGCGCGTGCGTGCTGTTTATACCTGCTAATATTATTAAGATGCGATTTCATCAGTCCGATCACAAGTGGACAAATATGACATTCCCAGTCTCACCTGGAGTGTGTTTCCAGTCACATTCTCAGTCACACGTTTCTTTTGTCTACTTTCTACTGCTTCTCTGACAAAGGAGGATCTGTATATTGGCTTTGTCTTAACAAAAAGCTGGGCTACTTACAGTATAGCAGAATTTCCGCGCTTTACATTTCATAATAAACATACAAATCTTATCAAACGTATTCTAGAGTCTTTGAAGCAGCCAAAGTCTATTTCAGAAATCTGCTGTTAAATATAGGTAATTTTGCATAATGAAAAAACATCAGGACAGGTCGGAGAACATTCTGCTTTATTTATCTTCTTTAAAACAAAAGCAATCAGCCAAACACGCAGGATCAGTGTAATATTACATTATTTCCGGTCATAAATTATAAAAACTTACTTTGCTATCTGCCAAAAAAAAAAACACCTGAGAACAAGTAATAGGTTCAGATTCACCAACGATTTCATATATATTAAGTTTAAATGACAGAGATGCAAGAGATTAGATCCAGCGCCGGGTCTTGAAATGGGCTGACCGACATAAAGCTTTGCTCGGGGGGAGCCGTTCGCAGAGCTGCCGCAGACCGCCTGGAGCTTCCAACATTTTTAAAGACGCGCTTTCAACACACATAAACTGCCGATTTGACTTTAAAATAACTATATTCTCGCTTGAAAAACCCTTGAAACTAGATTTTGTGGCATAGTTGATGAGTATTTTCCTAATTTTGCGGATTTCCCGTCCGCCATTAATAGTCCTTATCGGTTCATGCGCAGCACATGCGAGTTGCTATAGTAACTGTAAACGTTTGGGAGAAGCGCATTTATTTCAAACTGTGATCAAAACTGACTGAAACTACCTGTGCGTTTCAACGAAATATACCACACCCTCCAGCCAATCAGAATCAAGAATTTCAACAGACCATGGAATAAGTTGTTTTGACCTGAGATTAATAACTATTTACAATTAGGGGGCTCAGAATAATACAAATAATAATAATACAAGAAAACACACTGAAAGCAGATTTCTATATAGTCATATATTTAATGAGCTTTGACTGTACTGCATATACAGCATTCACATCTTGTTATTCTCATTCACAGCCCGGTCATGAACAAAAATGGACTCCTTTGTGGGTGGTCCGAATCTAGAACAAACAAAATGCAAAATATATCAAAATCTCCTCAGTTAAATCAATGTGTTGCTGTGTGAACTGAGTGTTTATGTGGTGCTTACTTGCAGACAAGCACTTTAGTACAGATGGTGTTTGGTCCATCATTGGTCATCAGCTCGTCGACCAGAGTGTGTACATGATTCTTCACAAATTTCTCACACTGACCTTTCAGCAGCCAAGCGTTGTTACAGAGGTTCAACAGCAGGTCTTTTATTTCATCCTAAAGGAAAAGATGTGTTTAGTCAAGGCTATTGGGAAAGGCATGGTCGGTTCTGTTGCATTAACAGTGACACTCACCGGCGTTGAGTCAGTGGAAATTCTGTCCTTCACATGCTTCATGACGTATTTACATATCGCGCACATACCGGGAAACTTCTGCTTTACCGTGTTGCCATCCTGAAAACACACCAAACCGATATGAATCATCAAACAATAAGCATACATCAGATTATCCAGCAGAATCGGTCTCTAGGATCTATAGAACCTGTCTCTTTATCTAGGAGTTAGGTGGCATGGTGGCTCAATGGTTAGCACTGTCACCTCACAGCAAGAAGGTCGCTGGTTTGAGTCCCAGCAGGGTCAGTTGGCATGTCTGTGTGGAGTTCTGTGTGCTTGTCCTCCCCATATTGGCATGGGTTTCCTTTGGGTGCTCCGGTTTCCCCCACAAGTCCAAAGACATGCGCTATACAGTAGGTGAACCGGATGAACTAAACTGGCTGTAGTGTAGGTGTGTGTGTGTAAATGTGAGAGTGTGTGTACTGGGTTGAGGCTGGAAGGGCATCCTCTGCTTAAAAAATATGCTGGAATAGTTGGCGGTTCATTCCGCCGTGGCAATCCATAATAAATAAGGGACTAAGCCAAAGGAAAATGAATGAATGAATGAATCTAAGAGTTAGCTAGATACATTACTACCTCTTAATTGCATAAATAATCCAGCTAGGAGGGAACGCACTCATTCATTCATTCATTTTCTTTTCGGCTTAGTCCCTTTATTAATCTGGGGTCGCCACAGCGGAATGAACCGCCAACTTATCCAGCATTTGTTTTACGCAGCGGATGCCCTTCCAGCCACAACCCATCTCTGGGAAACACATCCATACATTCTCATTCACACACATACACTACGGACAGTTTAGCCTACCCAATTCACCTGTACCGCATGTCTTTGGACTGTGGGGGAAACCGGAGCACCCGGAGGAAACCCACGCAACCACGGGGAGAACATGCAAACTCCACACAGAAATGCCAACTGACCCAGCCGAGGATCGAACCAGCGACCTTCTTGCTGTGAGGCGAACGTGCTAACCACTAGGCCACCGTGGCGCCCGGGAACGCACTCTTATATATTTGTTTTCTATTAATATTCTTCATGTTACATTAATATAATGCCCGTTCTGTTCATTACTAGTATTCTTAAAGGGATAGTTCACCCACAACTGAACAATCTGTCATCATGTACTCATCCTTCACTTCCATCACAAACCTGATTGAGTTTCTTTCATCTGTTGAACACAAAAATTTTTTTTTGAAAAATGTTAGAACCATTGACTTCCATGGTATTTGTTTTTCATATTATGGACATCAATGGTTACAGGTCTCTAACATTTTTCGAAATATCTTCTTTTTTGTTTAAAGACATAAAGCTATGGTTTCACTTGAGGGTGAGGTAGTGAATTTTCATTCTTGTGTGAACTATGCTCCTAAATAAAACTGTTACTTTATACATCATGGGCCGTTTTTCCCCCTGAATCCTTTTAGTTGGATGTTTGTCTAAAGTTTTCAAATTATAATAATTATTTAACAGCGTTCAGATGTATCAATCTTTTCCATTCGCTTTTGATAAAAGCATTGCTAAATGAAGAAATGTAAACATTCTCATTGTGTTCCAAATGGGACGATAATCATTTTTTTAGGTTTATCGTGGTTTGGAAAGTCCGGGTTTTAAAACTGCCAAAATTCTCTGCCATACCATTCTTATGGTATATGTAAGATTTTTTATTTACGCTTTTTTTGTTTTGTTTTTTAGGACAATAGTATCTCCAGCAGAAAAGATATCCATGTTAAATGTTAATTTACAAAGAAATCAGTGTTTTTGAAACTAATGAAGACAGCAGAAGTCAATAATTCATTTAAAATAATTTAGCCTGACACGTTTACTGTTCCAAAATATTTTAGTAAATGTTTTTCATATAAAATATATGGTGTTCAAAGGGGGAAAATGCTTTTGTATTTTTACCCAGACATTTAAAACGAACAAATTTTAGAGCAGTAACCACAAAACCATCAAACCATGATATTTTATCCAAGGTTATCATACCGGCCCATGCCTAGTTTTAAATTAAATGTTTACTTAACATTCGTATTAGCAAGAAAACATTTCAGGGAATAAGCCAACAATAATATTGAACTTTATAATCATTACTATAAAATGTTTTTTCTCCTATTTTTGTATGAGGAAAGATTATTTGAGATGTCAGGCATCCATGCATCGAGAAAAGTCATTATTTTACAGTATGCGCATGTTTAAAGTGAGAGGTCACCCAAAAATAAAAATTCTGCCATTATTTACTCACAATTCACTTGAGTTTCTTTCTTTTATTGAACAAAAAAGGTATCATTCATTCATTCATTCATTTTCTTTTTGGCTTTGTCGCTTTATTAATCCGGGGTCGCCACAGCAGAATGAACCGCCAACTTATCCAGCATTTGTTTTACGCAGCAGATGCCCTTCCAGCTGCAACCCATCTCTGGGAAACATTCATACATTCTTATTCACACACATACACTACGAACAATTTAGCTTACCCAATTCACCTGTACCGCATATCTTTGGGCTGTGAGGGAAACCGGAGCACCCGGAGGAAACCCACGGCAACACAGGGAGAACATGCAAACTCCACACAGAAATGCCAACTGACCCAGCCGAGGCTCGAACCGGCCACCTTCTTGCTGTGAGGCGACAGCACTACCTACTGCACCACCGTGTCGCCCCCAAAAATCTTGATATTTAAGTGATATATTTTAGTGCTTGAAGAGACGATGCAACCATCTGAGATCTTAAGGACACTTAATACACATCACTAAACATGTATTACTATTACATGTAAATATTATTTCTTTTGGAATGACACTATATATGCTGTAACTGCAGTTTAGCTATGTTTATATAGTGCAAACACTTGATGTATCTTTTGTTTTCTGGTTTTGGCTGTGGTGTATTGATGTGCACCTTTTATGAAGCTGCTTTGGAACAATAATCATTGTGAAAATCACTATACAAGTAAGCTTGAATTGAATCTAATATTTCGAAAGATGCTGGTTGGCACCCATTTTCCTACAATGGAAGTCGATGGGTGCCAGCAACCAGCATTCTTCAGGTAAATATCTTCTTTAGTGTTCAGCAGAAGAAAGAACCTCATAACGGTTTACACATTATGGAGAATAAATAAGGTATTTTTCTTTTGTTTTCTCCCTTAAACAAACCTTAGCGCTGCTAATAGGAGTTTCTTCAAGTTCATCCTCAGCAGAGTCCACTTCACGAATCTCCCAGTGAGCTGCAGACACTACAAACAAAATCAATAGTAAGTGTTAATAGTGAGGTACGCACAGTATCTAAATGTTTGATATTTTTTACAGAAACAGTTCAACAAACAGCTCTCATCATAACAAAGAATTCACACTGGCCCAGAACTGAATTAGTGATGGTTTTACCTGCATATATGAGCAAGCTGACCAGAAAGATGTTGCGGAGCATCTTAGCAGACGATTTCTGACCGACCTGAAGAAGCAGCTTTCAGACTCTGAAGCTCAGTGGTCCTCTGAAGCCCATGGAGCTGCTCTTATAGAGCTCTGCATTCACCGCAAGCATCTTTTTTCAGCCACACACCATACACTTTGTTAAGAGGTGTGAATACTGGAGAATGTTTTTTAATATTCTAATAAAACAAACTCATGACGCTATCTTTGTTTTTCATAGCTTTTCAAGAGTTCACACTTAGCTGATGATTGATTATAAAGCTTGTTTGGCATGCTGTCCCGGGAGAGAGCCCTGAGCTCATAAGATCCTCGAGCCCAGGGCTCCCTCCTGTTCGCAAGGCAAGAGGAGAGTTTGAGCTCAGGTAGATCTCGAAAACTCCCCTGCGGGTAGCTAATGAACAGATAGTGATAGCTATGAAAAGATAACTACTTACTATGAGCATGTCTATGGTGCCGATTTGTATTAGTCAATTAACTTAAGTTGCATGTTTTTGGACGGTGGGAGGAAACCGGGGAACCCTGGGGAAACCCACGTGAGCACGGGGAGAACGTGTAAACTCCACACAGAAACATCAGCTGGCTTGGTAAGGACTAGAACCAGTGACGTTCTTGCTGTGAGGAAACAGTGCTAACCACTGGGCCACCGTGCCACCCATCTAGGAAGGAGGAGGAGTAGGGGTGGAAGGGGGGATTCTTCAAAACGAAGATGGCTGTGATTTGGATCTTTGGGTATTTATAGGGGCTTAGGACTCATCTGATTGGTGAATCATAAATTGGATAATGTGGAACCAGCTGCAAGCAAACATCTGCACGTGATCCTCTCTAAATTAGTTTATAAAACTTCACTTAAGTTACACTATACCTTATCCATATAGATATCTGATATATGGCAATATATGCAATATACATATATTCATTCATTTTCTTTTCGGCTTTATTAATTTGGGTTTGCCACAGTGGAATGAACCACCAACTTATCCAGCATTTGTTTTACGCAGCGGATGCCCGTCCAGCTGCAACCCATCTCTGGGAAACATCCATACGCACTCATTCACACTCATACACTACGGACAATTTAGCCTACCCAATTCACCTATATCGCATGTCTTTGGACTTGTGGGGGAAACCAGAGCACCCGGAGGAAACCCACGTGACCATGGGGAGAACATGCAAACTTCACACAGAAATGCCAACTGACCCAGCCGAAGCTCGAACCAGCGACCTTCTTGCTGTGAGGCGAAAATTCTACTTACTACGCCACCGTGGTGCCCCAATATACATATAGTTGAAGTCAAAATTATTAGCTCCTGAGGCCTGTAAGTTGTTTAGTTCTTTTTCAAATATTTTCCAAATTATGTTTAAAAGAGCAAAAATAATAATAATAATAATAAATATAAAAAAAAATTCACAGTATTTCAGATATTTATTTTTTCTGGAGAAAGTCTGATTTGTTTTATTTCTGCTAGAATGAAAGACATTTTTAATTACAGAACAAACCATCATTATACAATGATTTTCTTAACTACCCCAAACTCCCAACTTAACCTAGTTAAGCATTTAAAATGGACTTAAAGCTGAATACTAGTATCTTTATCTACAAATTGCAAAAACATGGAGTAGTGGAGAACCTACTCAGTAGTGGTCGGCCAAAATTATCCCAAGAGCTAAACTCATCCAAGAGGTCACAAAAGAGCCCACAACAATATAAAAATCTGCATGCCTCACTCGCCTCAAAGTTCTGCGGTGTACAAAAATATCTGTAGCAGGACAGTGATGCAAGGAACATCAGCAAGTCCACTTTTTAATGGCTAAAAAACTAAACAAAATGAAGACTTTGGAGTGGCCTAGTCAAAGTCCTGACCTGAATCCAATTGAGATGGTGCGGCATGACCTTATAAAGGCAGTTGATGCTAGAAGACCCTCCAATGTGGCTGAATTACAAAAATTCTGCAAAGATGAGTGGGGCCAAAATTCCTCCACAGTGCTGTAACAGACTGTTGGGTGGCCAAAACACTTTTCCACACAGGGCTATGCAGTTTTGTATTTTGTTTTCCCTTAATAATAATAAACCTAACTATCAAAACTGCATGATTTACTTGTGTCATTTTTGATTAACATTTAATTTGTTTGATGATCTGGCACATTAAAGTGTGAAAAACATGCAAAAATAAGGAATTAGCAAGGGGCAAACACTTTTACACACCACTGTCTCTGCAACATATATATTGAAATATTACAAAAATGGTAATATATAGAAGATGTAATTATATATACACTCACTGGCCACTTTATTAGCCACACCTTAGTAGTACCCCCTTTTGCCTTTAGAACTGCCTTAATCCTTTGTGGCATAGATTCAACAAGGTACTGGAAATATTCCTCAGATATTTTGGTCCATATTCACATTATAGCATCACACAGTTGCTGCAGATCTGTCAGCTGCACATCCATGATGCGAATCTCCCAGTCCACCACATTCCAAAGGTGCTCTGTTGGATTGAGATCTAGTGACTATGGAGGCCATTTGAGTACAGTGAACTCATTGTCATGTTCAAGAAACCAGTCTAAGATGATTTGTGTGGTGCTCTGTTGCTGTAGTCCATCTGCCTTAAGGTTGGATGTGTTGTGTGTTCAGAGATGCTCTTTTGCATACCTTGGTTGTAACGAGTGGTTATTTGAGTTACTGTTGCCTCCGGTATCAACAAGGCATCTGCACCCTCACAACTGCCGCTCACTGGATATTTTCTTTTTTTCAGACCATTCTCTGTAAACCCTAGAGATGGTTGTGCATGAAAATCCCAGCAGATCAGCAATTTCTGAAATACTCAGACCAATTTGTCTGGCACCAACATCGATGTCACGTTCAAAGTCACTTAAATCAACTTTCTTCCCCATTCTGATGCTCGGTTTGAACTGCACAGATCGTCTTGACCATGTCTACATACCTAAATGCATTAAGTTGCTGCCATGTGATTGGCTGATTAGAAATTCTGTGTGGAGTTTGCATGTTCTCCCCGTGTTGGCATGGGTTTCCTCCAGGTGCTCCAGTTTCCCCCACAGTCCAAACACATACACTATAGGTGAATTGAATAAACTAAATTGGCTGTAGTGTATGAGTGTGAATGAGTGTGTATGGGTGTTTCCCAGTACTAGGTTGCAGCTAGAAGGGCATCCGCTGTGTAAAACATATGCTGGATAAGTTGGTGGTTCATTCCACTGTGGCAACTGCTTATGAATAAAGGAAAATGAATTTTTTTCTTCATTTTAATATTACTGGCACCACCACTTACCATCAATCTTGTTCATAATTTGAATAAGCTCAGGGCAGTAAGTCTCATAATAACTGTGTTAACTGCATTTCCCATGACCCTGGATGCTATCTTTTGTCTTTTAACACCTTTATTTGTGATGACGAACACTTTCACCTCTGAACCACACATCCCTAGTTCTTCAGAAGACCATTATCTGCGTCATAGTTTTGACACCCCTGGTCATAATTGTTGATTAATTATAGACCTGACACTCACCATTGCATGACAAAACCATTTACTGAAGAAATTCCACAGCTACTCAGTGTTGACAGCAAGCAAGCTGCTCAAAATGCTCATTTGTTTGATGATCTGTAGAAGTTTAAAAAACATATGTGGATACGTTACACCATCATCCCTTTTCCTTGTCCACTCCATTCATCCCTTCTCTTGCTGAAAATACTTTAGATCCTGTAACCTCAAAAATATTATGCTCACAGATTCTATTTAAATACATGTAGAGCATCTCACTCGTACTTGTGTCTAAAACAGGTGTATATTAAAATAGAAATACATATTATCAATAATTTCTTTCAAAGTTTAGATGCTGATTGTTGTGTTCATTGGCAGTTGTGTTCATTACAGCACACAATAATTATAGGCTATTTATATTTACTCTTATTACATGTCTGTCTGTAATACTTGATTCTGTTTGGTCAGTCACGATATTCTAAGCAAGTATGTTATTCCCAGATAACAACTGCTGTAACTAATGCCGAGTTCAGACTGCATGGTTTTAGCCCCAATTTTGACTCGCTGACAGGTTTTGAGAAATCTCAGACAAATGCCTGAAATCACAGGTAAATCGGTGCTCGTACACGCGAGTAACAATCACACAGTCTGAACTATCAAAGACATGATCTGAGAGAATCGCTGATGAGTCGCCGATGCCTGGGAGATATTTGGCGTGCTGAATATCTGGAGCTGTCTGCGATTCAAATCATGCCATGTCAAGTTTTTTCATGAGTTTTTACTGAAAATAAATCAGCGATTACCTACAGCCAATGAGAGAGCAGCATCCACTCGTTTGGGTACCTGCAGGCCAGCGGCAGGTTGGTGGAGAAGTCAAAAGCGCTCATTTTCAGTTTATTTGGACCCAAGAAATGAAGGAAAAACTAATGTAAATTTGGCGGGAGCACAAGTCTTTGTTTGACGTGTCATCTGAGCAATACCACAACTGGGTCAAAAAAGAAAAAAGTTGAGGAGAAATTGCTAATTCCCTTCAAAACCTTCTTATCTAAATTATCTTAAATTATCTACCCCATTTAAGGCTTCTTTCTTATTATGTAGTTAATAACAAAAGGTATACTACGTGTTTTTGGCTGTGAGACGTAGTTTGGACAAAGTTGTCAGCGATTCTTCCTACTGTAAAGTCATGCATTGTTGTAACCCCTAGTTCGTTAGAAAGAAAATAAAGAAAAAGGACTTTAATTTAAATTACTTTTATTAATTTCCCAAACCCTTAACAACAAAAAACACTTTGGTAGCAGGTGAGCAGCATAATCATCATTAGGTTTTCATATCAGGTGCAAACATGGAACACTCTCAAGGCAATTAGGATTATACCCAACTCTTAGATAATGTGCAAATATGCAATACTCCACAGTCCATATATAGTGACTCAAAACAGTGATATAAGCCAACTCCTGGACAAACTACGAGAGCTGTTACCCAGCATTAGCACCTGCTGCAGGTATCATCGACAAATATCCTCAAAAACATAACTTCCCTTATTTGTCTGCTGTTTGATCGGCATTGTCTGCTTGGCGTGCACGCCACACTTCCTCTTCAGAACTGCCGCTCCATTAATAAAAGTAGCGTCTGACCGGAAATACCGCGTTTCGCCTAAATTTCCGCCCTGTTACCGTAAATACTATAAAAGTTTATGGCCATTACAGTGTGAAACCCCGTCTCCGATCCATCCTAGGGTGTAAACCAAGGGTGTCCAAACTCTGTCCTGGAGGGCCGGTGTCCTACAGCTTTTTGCTCCAACTTGCCTCAACACACCTGCAAAGATGTTTCTAGAAAGCCTATTAAGAGCTTGATTAGCTAGCCCAGAGATGACTAATTGGGGTTGAAACTAAACTTTGCAGGACACCGGCCCTCCAGGACCGAGCTTGGACATTCCTAGTGTAATCAAAGCAGCGATAAAACACTACCCCAGATAGTCATGCAGTGAAAACATCTGTGACACGACTACTTTGAAAATCATGCAGTCTGAACTCTGCATAATGGGTACTTCGACTCACATCGACCATCAGTGAATACGTTCACATCCACATCCATATTTATAAGCTTGTCTGTCACGCCATTGTTTTAGACTGTTTAATTAACCGCCATCTTATGACTGAATAATACGCAGGTTAGTGTATGCTCCATTCAGCTGCTTTTAACTTCTGTCTGCAAATGAAGAATGAAAATACCATTATTATGGATTTTGTGTCTAATTTTTATGTTTTTTAAGGCAAGTAGCCGCGTAATAAGCAGAATAAAGTACATCCAGTCATTTGTTTTCACAGAATAAAACCCCTTCATGTCGGACTCTTGGGCTTTATTTTGCAAGAGCAACCACCTGGATGTACTTTATCCCTTACATGTTAATCTGGGCTTCAACATGCCCAAGATATTGATTGAAAATATTTTTATATGATGATTCTTTATCAGGGCTTCGCGGTGGCGCAGTGGGTAGCATGATCGTCTCACAGCAGGAAGGGTTTCCTTCTGGTGCTCTGGTTTCCCCCGTAAGTCCAAAACATGTGGTATAGGTGATTTGGGTAAGCTAAATTGTCCGTAGTGTATGTGTGTGAATGTTTCACAGTGAAGGGTTCTAGCTGGAAGGGCATTTGCTGCGTCAAACATATGCTGGATAAGTTGGCAGTTCATTCCGCTGTGCAGGCCCTAGATTAATAAAGGGACTATGCCGAAAAGAAAATGAATGAATTAATGAATGATTCTTTATAGGTTTTTATACAGACAACTTTTATTCATTAATTTTCCTTCGAATTAGTCTCTAGTTCAGAGGTTGCCACAGCGAAATGAACCACCAACTATTCCAGCATATGTTTTACACAGCGGATGCCCTTCCAGCTGCAACCCAGTACTGGGAAAAACTCATTCACACACACATTCATATACAGTGTCCAATTTTGTTTACCCAATTCTCCTATAGCGCATGTGTTTGGACTGTGGAGGAAACCGAAGCACCCGGAGGAAACCCACACCAACACTGGGAGTACATGCAAACTCCACACAGAAATGCCAGCTGGCACTCGAATCAGCGACCTTCTTGCTGTGAGGTGACCACTGAGCCACCGTGTCACCCACAATTATTCTTCTGACAGCATTAATTATAAACCGAAAATTCATGTGTGAACAGAACTGACGACTTTTGAAAGCACATGCACATATTTTAATGTTCTCAACAAAAACGTCCTCAAATAGTTTAGCAATTATACGAATGCTTCAAAACGACCCATAGTGATTAAACAGTTAGATTGGGGAATACAGACACTTTCAGGCTCTCATTTCTGAACGTGTACCAGTTTCTAGTTCAGGAAACAATGAGCATTATTTGCGTGACACTAGTTATGAGTGATTATTTATAGACCTGACGGAGTAGTATATTCACCTTTGCATGACAAAGCCATTTCCTTTCCATGAAAGCGTTCGTGTCATGTTCAATAGAAAGGAAGAGAGCACATTTAAACGTCACATGCTTTTGATTTTCCCTGCAAAATACGTCTCGAGTGCTTCTTGTAAAATATCAGAGTTTTTTGAAAGATGAGGAAGGCCTAATTTTGCAAGCAGCTTACACTACATAAAAATAAATGGAGACATCAAAATTCTAATTAACTACTCAGTCTATTTAAGGTCACATTTAGGCAAGGCAAGGCAAGGCAAGTTTATATAGCACATTTCATACACAGTGGCAATTCAAAGTGCTTTACATAAGCAGAAATTAAATTAAAGTATAAAAGCAAATAATAAGTAAAAACAGGTAGAGTTTAGAATAATCCTTTTAAGAGGTCTTAAATTTGAGGACCAAAAATGTCTCTGAATGCAATAAAAAATAAAATAAAAAGAGAAAAACTGCCTGAAATGTTCTCTGATGGCAAAATGTTAAGGGCAAAATAAAAATATATCATATATGCAACATAATAATTTATAAAAAATAATATATTCATAAAAATCCATAATTAAATTTACATTGTTGTGTGCAAAAAGGTGGCAAAATGCATGATGTACACTCTCAGAAATAAAGGTACGAGAGCTGTCACTGGGGTGGTACCTTTTCAGCAGGTACACATTTGTACCTAAAGGGTCCATATTAATACCTCATAGGTACATATTAGTACCTAAAAAGTACAGAAGTGTTCCTCTTAAAATTTTTAGGTACTAATATATACTTTTGAGGTACCAATGTGGACCCTGTAGGCACAAATGTGTACCTTTTGAAAAGGTACCACCCCAGTGACAGCTCTCGTACCTTTATTTCTGAGAGTGTATCATGTGATACAAAATAAATATCATGAAAAAAAATGTATATGGCAAATATATGCCACGTAATATTCATTCATTCACTTTCCTTCGGCTTAGTCCCTTTCATTCATCAGGGGTCGCCACAGCTGAATGAACTGCCAACTTATTCAGAATATGTTTTACACTGTGGATGCCCTTCCAGCTGCAGCCCAGTACTGGGAAACACCCATACACACTCATTCACACTCATACACTACGGACAATTTAGCTTATTCAATTCACCTAAAGCACATGTGTTTGGACTTTGGAGGAAACCGGAGCACCCGGAGGAAACCCACACCAACACGGAGAGATCATGCAAACTCCACACAGAAATGCCAACTGGCCCAGTCGGGACTAGAACCAGTGAGCCAAATGATCAATAATAATTTTGAATGCACACGATAAACTTCGTCCCACATTATAAATGGCCACAAAGCTAGTTTACTTTATATGCAACATTAAAATAACTGTTTATTTCTGCATTGTAAAGTTTGAGCATTGTAAACCTCATCTTTTTTTTATTAGTAATGCGGTGATTTATATCTTTAGCGGAAATGAAAGCAACGAACACTGAGCTGCTGGGGTTTTAAAGAAATGCGTCTTGAGGTAGATTCATTTAATCATTGATTCATTTCAGGAAACACACACCAACACGAGCAGAACATGCAAATTCCACATCGAAATGCCAACTGACCCAGTTGGGACTCAAACCAGCGAACTTCTTGCTGTGAGATGACAGTGCTAACCACTGAGCCACCCTTTCTCTACCCTTCAATGGTTGTTTTTCCTGATCTCCTATTGTTACTGTAAAGCATCATTGAGCACTGGAAAGGTACTATTTAAGATAAATATCTTATTATTATTATTATTATTATTATTATTATTATTATTAGTAGTAGTAGTAGTAGTAGTAGCAGTAGTATTAAATTGTCTGTCTTTATTTAAATCAGTCCAAAAACGATATTTGTATAAAAATGTCTTACATTTTCTTTCATCGTCTCTTCCTTGGTGACATTTTACCTATGCAATGACCTTCAGAAATGGAACAACCTCCACCTCCCACTGCAGCTGCTTTTCCACTGTTAAGATCTACGTGAGTAATAAAACATAGAGGAGAGATTACTGCGAACGTGATTTCAAGGCTTTGCTTGTTGGATGTTTTACATCTTAGAGCAGTGTTTCTCAACTGGTGGGTCGCGACCCAAAAGTGGGTCGCAGGAACATTTTCAGTGGGTCGCGGAGTGTGTGGTCAAAAAAAACAACAAAAGTTTAATTTTTATCTCATTATCTTCCCAAATTACTGTTAAGTGAAACATATGTTTATAACTGCTGTCATATTAGATGTAAAAATGGTTATGAATATTTTAATCATTTTACAATTTGCTGGTTTGTTCAGTTCAACAGGATCAGTGTTAATGTTTTATTAACAGTTCAGTTTTGTTTATGGTAACAACCTTTCCTTACCCTAACCACTGTTTACAGTGTTTGTCGTTTTTACTTTGTAATATTTCTATAATTTAATACATTTTGTTAAATGTCAGCACTAAAATAGTTAATTTGTAAGTCTTGCTGATTTTCTCATGATTTTTCTGTCACTACTTGTGTATGTTAACAAATAAATACAAATTAATTATAATTCATAAAATTATATTACAGTTGCTAAAAATTTGGGTCGCGGCTTGATGACCATGTAAAAATGTGGGTCCCGTGGCCAAACCAGTTGAGAACCACTGATTTAGAGCACTAAACAAAATGTGGACAAAAAAAAGATAGATTGTATGACCAATTATTAGGGCCAGACGGAATCTGCTGATATTTTTTGCTATTTTTGCGCAGAATTTTGTTAAAAATCTGCGGATTTATGCGGAATGATTTTGGGAGTATCGTAACTAAACCTTAATATATGAACTAAAAAGTAATACCTTTTTAACTTTTATTTAATGTTTACAATGCGAATCCAATTAGATCCACTTTATTTGGTAAACAAAGCAAGTCTTTTTTAGAAAATATCTACTAAAAGAGAGAAAATATGACTTTACACACTGTATTGTAAATAAATCATATGAATATTTTCATATTAGTCAATAATTATACTGAAATTAATTTAAAAACTGAATAAATATAAATTTACACACATTTACTGAAGTAAATAAACGGAATCAATGATGAGCTAAAAATCTGCGGAAATCTGCGGAATTCTGCGCATGCAGATTCCGTGTGGGCCTACCAATTATCAAGATAAAATCATTCATTCATTTTCTTTTCGGCTTAGTAATCAGGGGTCACCACAGCGGAATGAACCGCCAACCGCCGGAGGAAACATGAAAACTCCACACAGAAATGCCAACTGACTCAGCCGGGGCTTGAACCAGCAATCTTCTTGCTGTGAAGCTACAGTGCTAACCACTCAGCCACCGTGCCGCCCCTTCAAGGTAAAATATAAATTATTATTATGTTTCTTTACCCATATAGTCTGCTATATGGCAATATTTGCAAATTGCATGCACAACATTCAGGGCGTACTCACACTATGCTATCCGAACCGTGCCCAGGCCCATTTCCCGGATCGTTTGAGAAGTGTGAGTGCTCTGAATCGGGTTCAGGCACGGTTCAGTTGGTCAGCCCTGGCCCAGTTGGAAGAGGTGTGCCTGAGCCCTGTTCACTTGGGCTCAGGCACGGTATGCTTGTAGTGTGAGTGCAAAGTGCGCCTGAGCCCGAAACTGAAGACGAGATGTGACTTTTGGGGACTGTTTCATATGGATTTATTAATCATTCTTACTGTTTAGTGAACACAAATTGTCATAGATTATTAAAGACGCAAACCCCTCACTGCACAACAGCTGCACCTTCAGCAAACCTAATTCCTGCAGCACGAGGACTTTATGATTGTTTATGAGCGTCAAAAGTGGCTGATCTGTTCGGTGAAATATTTGACTGCGTGTCACTGCATATCAAGCGACTAAAACGATATAATGATATAAAGAAATCTCCACTATGTTGAGCGAGAGCGCTTCTTAAACTGAACAGCGCATCATCGATAACATAAGCGTGCTCAGGCCCGAATGTAATGTGAGTGCGGGTCGTCGGGGGAGACGGGAGGGGGGACAAGCGTTTTTCGGCCTAGTTCAAGGGAACTGTACATATATAGTGTTAGTACGCCCTAAGTCATGTTTGGATTTCACGTATATAAAATATGTCATATATGCAACATAATTTAAAATATTGCAAAAATGGCCATTTACACATATTTTCTAAACTTTGGAGTAATAAATATGTACATATTCATATATTAGCTATTTTGTTCATATAAGGGCCTCACGGTGGCGCAGTGGGTAGCATAATTGCCTCTCAGCAAGAAAGTCGCTGGTTTGAGCCTCGGCTGCGTCAGTTGGCATTTCAGTGTGGAGTTTGCATGTTCTCCCCGTGGTTGCGTGGGTTTCCTCCAGGTGCTCTGGTTTCCCCCACAAGTCCAAAGACGTGGTATAGGTGAATTGGGTAAGCTAAATTGGCCCTAGTGTATGTCTGTGAATGAGTGTGTATGGATGTTTCCCAGTGATGGGTTGCAGCTGAAAGTGCCTCTGCTGCATGAAACACATGCTGGATAAGTTGGCGGTTCATTCTGCTGTGGTGACCCCAGATTTATAAAGGGACTAGTAGCCAAATAGTAAATGAATGAATGAATGAATGTTCATATAAATGTTCATAAATGGACAAATATCACAATATCAGATGTGTGTATGGGTATGTTTGCTAGGTTTAGGAGCTTGCTAGGGTGTTTCTAGGTGATGATGGGTAAAGCAGAACTACACAGCCCACCTTTAATGACAATATATGACCCATATATTTTAATCCAGTTTAATTTCATGTCATTAAAAATATATTTAAAATAATTGTGATAACAGTAATTAAAATCATTCAAAGTACCTTAGAAATGACATTTGTCAAACTTACCCCTTTTCACTGCTCTTCACAACGAGACATTTTGTATTTCTGTCCTAATACTGATGAAGAAATGCATTAAAGTCTTTCAGAGACTCTTGATAAACTAATAACGATAGTAACAAAATCTCGCGAGACTCAAACTTCAACTCTAGGCGCAAGTAATGTGCTCACGCGATAATTTGAGTACATGCACGCTTAATGATTAAGATCTTTATAAATAAAAGCAGCTGTTAAAAAACAACAACAATGTAAGTAACAACACAATATAAAGTAATGTGCACGCTTAAAATCACCACGAACAAATCCTTGGGGTTTCAGTCAATGCTCTCTCCTCTCCAGAAGGTGGCGGAGAAGAAGCAACTGACCTGATCTACTAAAGTTAGTGCAGAAGAAGAAACAGACGTCAAGCGACAATGGTGAGCCAGCAGATTTCATTTCTTTTCATTTTTAAATCATTTCATGTTAAAGATACTCATGTATACGTGTAAAATGAGTTATGTGGATTTAGAACGGTTTAACATTTGTGTCCTTTGTAGTGTTTGTTTGGCATAAAGCATCGAAGTTAGCTTGTAATGTTAGCTTATAACTAAGCAGTGTCTTAAAACCTCAACGTTAGCAACCGATCGCTAATTAACGTTATTATGTTATATTGTTATTATATGTACCTGTTATTAAACATTGTTCCTGTAAAATTAAATGCTCGTGTCAAATTTAAGCAATATGAAGCGAATTATCATGAATTCATCAAGGCCTGTATAACGTTACAGTATATAAACATATATTCAATACGTATTGAAGCATTTAAACTGTACAAATGAATAATACACATAAGCATTACCAACAAAAAGTAAAGTGTTTTAGTTGATCTAAATGTTAGATAAAATATATCATTTTTTTAATTAAAAAAAGAAATAAATATTGTACTAATTGATGATGAAGTTGAACTAATTGATTTCAATATATTAAGAGTTCAGATGCAAAAACCTGTGTACTGTCTGAAATTTCCATCGAAAAAACATTTTTTTCTCAGCCTCCTTTGTTTATGTTGAGACATTTCATTTTTAAAACCAGGTAAATAACTCATTGCCATAAAATCATTTGCCATAAAAGTGATATTTCTGAACATACACACAGGAGCATGATAAAATGCTTATTTTAGAAAACCATTTCAGATGGGATTTAAAGGGTTTTGCATCTAAACTCTTCATATAAATATTCATTTAGTTTGTGTATTTATTTTAAACTCTTAGAAATGTTTTGTGGTTGTATACGTGTATATGTTATATACTGTATGTGTCATACATTTATGCATTAAAATAATACAAATGAATAAGTTAGATAACAAACATCAAATTATTAAAATAATACAAATGAATAAGTCAGATAATAGACATCAAAACATCAAATTATTAAAAAAATTACAAATGGAAAAAGTCAGATAATAGACATCAAAACATCAAATTATCAAAAGAATGCAAATGAATAAGTCAGATAATAGACATCAAGACATCAA
>CAIGQQ010029763.1:1146201-1166502 GCA_903798035.1 Danio albolineatus
AGACATCAAATTATTAAAAGAATGCAAATGAATAAGTCAGATAATAGACATCATTATATCAAATTATTAAAAGAATACAAATGAATAAGTCAGATAATAGACATCAAAACATCAAATTATATGATTTTATTTTAATAATTTCACAGGGTCAGAGTCAGAGTGGAGGACAAGGACCTGGTGGAGGGAAGAAAGATGACAAAGTGAGTATTTATTTCACAAATACACTCATTACTATTTTACTGGTTAAAAGAAACATGAAAGTAGGCTAAAGAGATTTGTTTTGCATAAATTTAAGCAGCTGATATGAACAAAATTTATATGCATCAAATTCTAGGATAAGAAAAAGAAATATGAGCCTCCCATTCCCACAAGAGTTGGGAAGAAGAAGAAGAAGGTGAAGGGACCGGATGCTGCTAGCAAACTCCCTCTGGGTAAAAGAAACATCATTATACTGTGTCCAGACCTGTTGAGAGGTTGTTCCATAAATAATAATAGTCATTTAAAAAAAAAAATCTCATTATGTTGTTTCTTTCCTCAGTTACTCCACATACACAGTGCAGACTGAAACTCCTCAAACAGGAGAGAATTAAAGATTATCTGTTGATGGAGGAGGAGTTCATCAGGAACCAGGAGCAGATGAAGCCCCTGGAGGAGAAACAGGAGGTGCAACACATTTATTATATCTTTTATACATTTTATACATTATACAAACAATATTAATGTTTCCCTAATTTACAACTCAAAAGAACTGTATTTTGACCCAAATATCCATTAGTAAATGAAAGAAGTCATTACTAATTTAAAAAAGAAAAGTCCGGGTTGCGCTTTGAAGATAAAAAATTGGCCACTCAAGACTTGCACACTCATGTTTATTGAAAGGGTGGGAGAGAAACTTATTTGTGACTTGTGTAATAGAATAATAATAATAGAATGTACAGTCAAGCCCGAAATGATTCACACCCCTGGCAAATTCTGACTTAAATTACTTTTAATTTAATTTACTTTTTCTGACTTAAAGTTACTTTTATTCAACCAGCAAGTTTTCATTTTGACTGGAAATGACACAATATAGAGCATTATTCTGTAGTTATTTGCATATGTAAAAGGTCTGCAGAGTTTCAGGGATAAATGTGCATGATAGGTTGAGTTATTTTTTTCCAAGCAAAGAACCAAATCAAAACTCTCTAAACCATGTCATTATTAGTAATTCCGATCCTTATTGGGCTTGCAGCCTACTTTTGTGATGGTCTTCATTGGCTGTCCACAAACAATGTTTACCCTCAAACAATGTAGTTGTAGCTGAAGACTGGAATAGTTTTGGTCCTGTTCACAACATGACGATAACAACCAGTTATTTTAAATCTCAGAAAAGCAAATCCAATTTGCTATGCTTCCAAAGGATGACCACTAGAGCTCAAATTGATGCTGTGAACTTGATGGCATCATAATAATTGATATCACAGTGTTGATTGCTGAGGCATTATTTATAGCTGAAAATCTATGAATGTGTTGAATGTACTGAAAATGTTTTCCACATAAGCTGTAAGTCAAGGGTTCTCAAATCTGGTCCACTTTTTAGTTTAAATCCATCTTTGGTCAAACTCACTTGTCTATAATTTTAAAGTAATCCTGAAGCTATTAAATAGTTTATTCACATGTATTTGATTGTGGTCCGAGCTGAACTATGTTAGAAAGTTAATTTAAAGGGCCAAAGTTGAGAACCCTTGCTGTTAGTGGTCGATCAACAATACACTGGACCGTGATCTGACTTATGAGAGCAGAGTAGACTTTTTGAAGCTGGGGCTTAGAGATACTTGATCCTTGAAGTGAATGTTTCTGCTACTGGGAGAAAAAAAAGCTGATGATACTGTGCATATAATGAGAAGATTGCATTTTTAGGGGAATTTCAGATTTATGTAAATCAATTACAGCAGACCACTAAAACTAATATCTAAAATTTAAAATTGCACAATAAGGGCACTTTTGATAGAAGCAAGCCAGACCTTTAACATCATGTTTTGTTTTATAGGAGGAGAGGTCTAAAGTGGACGATCTCAGAGGGACACCAATGTCTGTGGGAACTCTGGAGGAGATCATTGATGATAATCACGCCATTGTGTCGACTTCAGTGGGCTCTGAACATTATGTCAGCATTCTGTCATTTGTGGATAAAGACCTGCTCGAACCTGGCTGCTCTGTGCTACTTAATCACAAGGTTAGTAAAGTGTTTAAAATCACTGAAGACCTTTAGAATCTGGAAGATAAATGCAGGGGAAGTCAGAATTATTAGTTAAATTGCAATTCTTTTATATTCTTTCCCCCAATTTCCGTTTAATGGAAAGAAGATTTTTTTAAACACATTTCTTTTTTTCAAGTTTTTTTTAAATTTTTTTATTTGTTTTTCACATTATACAGAAAAAACAAAAAACAAAAACAAAACACTCCTTTCCAAAAACACCAGATTTAGGAACAATATATAATCAAATGTCCATAGAGGAAATAAAAGATGAAAAGTTAACATTTTAATTTGTTTTGTGTTAAGAGGAACGTTCTCAGGGGCAACCCCGAAAAACCTAAATGCTTTCTTAGGTTATTAATTAAAGGTGTTTTCTGTCACTGTTTGTTTATCCTGCATTAATGCATTCAGTGTAAAGCTGCACAATTAAACATTAAAAGATTGCGATCTCAATTCAAACCCGCGCAACATGAACGATAAATGATAATGATTTGCATAGGTTTGTTAATGTTTCGAAGCGCTGCTTTCAGATCTGTGCAGAAAGAGAGCGATTCAGTTTTTACACTTTTTCAGTTCATTACAAACAATTAAATAACACAAAAGTACCAGGATAATAGTTTATAGTTCAGATATAAACTGATGTTTATGGTAAAGATTAAAACTGGTACAGAACAAACAAAAACAAAACACTCCTTTCCAAAAACATCAGATCTAGGAACAATATATAATCAAATGTCCATAGAGGAAATAAAAGATGAAAACATGACATGAAATAAGATACAAGTTTCTTTTTTCTCATATTGTCATGTTGTGTGCGTCCATTTCCACCACAAGAGTTAACAAAGGTTGCCAGACCTTATAAAATGACTCAACAGACCCTTTGATAGTATGCCTTATTTTCTCCAACTTAAGATGAGACATCACTTCTCTTATCAGGTGGTTATGTGTTGGTGGAATAGGGTCTTTCCATTTAAACAATATCAGTCTTCTAGCCAGAAGAGAACCAAAGGATAAAATTTTAATTTGTTTTGTGTTAAGAGGAACATTCTCAGGGGCCATTCCGAACAACACGAGAAATAGTGATGGCTCTACTTCCACCCAAAATGCCTCAGAGAAGGTCTCAAAAATACTAATCCAGTATATGTAAAGCTTTGGACATGCCAGAACTCGTGCCGCAGAGTAGTAGCCCAGTATTAGACCAGTGCAAACAATGAACAATTTTGAATTGTATTACAGCATATCTGAGGCATATGGATGATGAGAAAATTCCTTGTATTATTTTGTGCCAATCTTCATCTGAGATTGATTCATCTAAATCTGTCTCCCATTTATTTTTAAGTAAGTCTAAGTATGCTAAATCATGTATGTTGAGTAATTCATAAATCTTGCTTATTGTCTGTTTTTTGAATGATTTACATTCAAAAATTGAGTGTATTAAAGAAACGGGTGACATAGTGGAAAGTTTTCAACACATATCTTTACATGATAGTTTTTAATAACTCGTCTCTAATAACTGATTTCTTTTATCTTTGCCATGATGACCGTACATAATATTTTACAAGATATTTTCAAGACACTAGTATTCATCTTAAAGTGACATTAAAAAATGTAATTAGGCAAGATGGGTTAATTAGGCAAGTCATTGTATAACAATGGTTTTTCTGTAACCAATCAGAAAAAAACAGGGGTCATTAATATTGACCTTAAAATGGTTGAAAATAATAAATAATAATAAAACAAATCAGACTTTCTTCAGAAGAAAAAATATTATAGGAAATACTGTGAAAAATTCCTTGCTCTGTTAAACGTTATTTGAGAAATATTCAAAAAAAAAAACCGATTCACTGAAGGGCAAATAATTTAGACTTTTGATTCTGTTTGCAGGTTCATGCTGTAATCGGGGTGCTGATGGATGACACAGACCCTCTGGTGACTGTAATGAAAGTAGAAAAAGCCCCACAGGAGACATACGCAGATATCGGAGGTTTGGACAGCCAGATTCAAGAAATCAAGGTGCTCTTAATTGGTCCTGAAACACGTTATTCATTTCCATTTCATCCATCAATTGTATAAAAAAGGGTGTTTTTGTATTTTAATTAGTTTAGAAGAACCCAAACATGCAAGTGTATTATGTAATTAGATTTAATTCAATTTATCGGCAATTTAGTCAAGTTTTTCAGTACATTTTGGAGAAATTGGTTTCTTTTAAATAAGGGTGCTTTCACACCTAGACATTTGTTTCGGAAGCTGGGATTTTAGCTTCATTAGCTCGGATCTCGAACAGATTGTTTTGCCGCACCAAAACAATCTGTTTCAGATCGCCCGAATGAGATGGTCTCGACTCAATTGAAAAACTCTAGAACGGTTTGGTTGTTGCGAGAAAGCAATACGATCCAGCTATCTAACAAATCAGGCTATATCACAGTATATTATGGAGATGTGTATTAAGCATATATAAGGCTATAAGTAGAGAGAATGATGAGAAAAGATCATTCCTACCAGTAAAAGTGTGTTTAAGTTGAATATGAAATGGTAAGCATGCTGTCTAACTGAACTATCAGAAAATATATAATATTATTAACTTTTTGGTTAACTCGACTTCTGAATCACAGAGTTGTAACGGATCACGGTTGATCCGTACGGATCACAACCCACGGATCGCAACGCATGTGACCCGCGGATTAATAACTTTATTATTGCAGAGAGATTGCCTCCCACATCATTCAAATCACGTGTATGAAAGTATTTTGGTGTTTCTGTAAAATATAATAATGATGGAAAAGTTTTGGTGGGACCTAGCTAAATGCTTTCTTAGGTTATTAATTAAAGGTGTTTTCTGTCACTGTTTGTGTATCCTGCATTAATGCATTCAGTGTAAAGTTGCACGATTAAACATTAAAAGATCGCGATCTCAATTCAAACCTGTGCAAAGTGAATGATAAATGATAATGATTTGCATAGGTTTGTTCATCTTTCAAAGCGCTGCATTCAGATTTCTGTAGATTGAGAGAGATTCAGTTTTTACACTTCAATTCATCACAAACAATTAAATAACACAGAAGTACTATTATAGTTAATAGGGATAATAGTTTATAGTTCCAATATAAACTCTGAGGTTTATGGTGAAGATTAAAATCACTGTTTAATGGAACATGACGCTGGTGAATGTTGTAGCAATTACATTCAGTAATCAATGGGTGGCGACAAAGAACCTTCAAAATCAATAGGTTTTCATAGATGATCCACCGATAATGAAACATGAAGTTTCATGTGTGATAAATTGTTAAATCATTAAATGAAAAATAAATATGATATATTGTACAAGATGTTAGATTTCTATATTTAGCATTATCAGCAACAGCAGCAAAGATCATTTTTCATATTGAATACTTTACCTTTTTTGAGCTGGTTCTTTCTGGATTTTAATTTTTATTTAAGTTACAGTTTCTAAGTTCTGTTAGTTAAAACCAATGGTTTTTGGAAGCAAATGACATTTGTCTCCTCCCTTTTTTCTGATCCAAAAATTGTCTGATGCGTGACTCAAAAACCGTAGTGTGATCTGAACCATGAGATTTGTGATCCGTTACACTACTAATATATATATATATATATATATATATATATATATATATATATATATATATATATATATAACAACAATTGAAATGAGGCTATGTATAACAACAATTGAAATGAGGCTATGTATGAGAAATTCTTACCTCTGATTTATATTTGGTAATGACTCTGTCTTTAGGTGTCACCATTCAAAATGAAAAAGCACCTTTTTGCTTATTTCTCATTTCTTATCATCATAAATTAAAATGAGGATGCATGACAGCTGAGCGGACTGCTGGAAAATAAACCAAACGTGAGGAGAGTTTACTCGCACATGACTTGTTTTACCTATTTTGGTCCTTTTAGAAACTTTGCTGTGTGGAAGTGAACCGCACCAAGAATGAAAAAGCAACATTGTAACAATTTAATCCCTGTTTCAGAACAAAACAATTGATCTATTGGTGTGAAAGCACACTAACGTTTCCTCCCTTATAAATAAATGAACTGTGCATAAGAACATTGCTTAAACTTGAAATCCAAGGCTTGTTTGATCATGTGCGTTTCTTCTTATAGGAGTCAGTGGAGCTTCCCCTCACACATCCAGAGTATTATGAAGAAATGGGAATAAAACCACCTAAAGGGGTCATTCTGTACGGTGCACCAGGAACAGGTCAGTCTTAAACTAATTTACATTACTTTCATTAATATTGCATTATATTTAGTTGGCGTTTGTATTATGTTGATGTTATGTACTCCTGGTGTGCAGGCAAGACTCTTCTGGCAAAGGCGGTGGCGAATCAGACGTCTGCCACCTTCCTGAGGGTTGTGGGCTCAGAGCTGATTCAGAAATATCTGGGCGACGGTCCCAAACTGGTGCGAGAGCTCTTCAGAGTGGCCGAGGAACACGCTCCATCAATCGTCTTCATAGATGAGATCGACGCTATTGGCACTAAGAGGTCTTTGGCTTTTCTTTGGCATTATTATTATTAATTTTTTGGGATCAGCTTATGTAGATTGTATTGAAGACAACTATTGAAGTTATCTATTAAGCTAATTAACATTTATAAAATATAAAGTATATTTACTTATATTTTGTTCTTTTAAATTATTTTGTTCTGTTCTTTTCAATCATAAAATAATGTCTTACAAAAATTGTTAACAGGACAACTGTTTTAACACTGATAATAGGAAATATTTTTAGAGCAGCAAATAAGCATATTCATTAGACTGGAGTAATGATGAAAACAGCTGTCCACGACAGGAGTAAATAATATTTTTAAATACATTAAAAGTAGTTATTTTCAAATTGTAAAAATGTTAATTATATCAGTGTATTAAACAACAGTTTAATGAGAGCTAGTAAGAGTAATTGTATTATAAAACAAGTAATTTAATGTAAAATCAATTTTATTAAATTTAATTACATTTATCTATACAGTATTTACTCACAATTTGTCAAAATGATTGAGTAAACAGTACATTTTAACTATTGTCTTGAACTGATAGTTGGGAAAACTTGATGTAAGTTATGTACCTTTTAATGGCCACTCTAAAGCAGGTCACACAGTGGCTGCGCCGAGACACTGCGCGCACATGACAGTTGGATGTATCGCACACCAGACAAACACATTCGAATGTTATTTTAAATGAAACTATTCAAATTGCGCTCTGTGGCGTGGCAGAAATATGAACAGTGTCCTGAGTCGTGGCTGGGCGCTGTGGACAGCCGCTGACTTGTGGCGCCAGTGTGTGTACCCTGATAGAAACTTATGTTTAGTATTCTGAAATGCATGGCGCTGCGTGGCGTAGCGCATCGACGAGTGGCGCTTCTGGTGTGCGACCCCCTTAAAGGTTTTTTAACTAGTTTTTATGCTAAAAAAGTGTTATTACGATTACAATTCCTATTGAAGGTTTAAAAAGAAAACTGAAGAGACCCTTTTCACATTTACATTTTTTTTTAAAAATGAGAATATTAAAAACGGCGCCACGGTGGCGCGTGAGTAGCACGTTCGCCTCACAGCAAGAAGGTCGCTGGTTCGATCCCCGGTTGGGGCAGGTCCCGGTTGGGCCAGTTGGCATTTCTGTGTGGAGTTTGCATGTTCTCCCCGTGGTTGCGTGGGTTTCCTCCGGGTGCTCCGGTTTCCCCCACAGTCCAAAGACATGCGGTATAGGTGAATTGGTAAGCTAAATTGTCCATAGTGTATGTGTGTGAATGAGAATGTATGAATGTGTTTCCCAGAGATGGGTTGTGGCTGGAAGGGCATCAGCTGCGTAAAACAAATGCTGGATAAGTTGGCGGTTCATTCCGCTGTGGCGACCCCAGATTATTAAAGGGACTAAGCCGAAAAGAAAATGAATGAAAGAGAATATTAAAAACTATCAAGGATTTAAGATTATGATGACCGTTACACACGTCATAACAGGCTTGTGAAAAGGGTCCAGTATTTTTTTTCAGCTTGTTCTGTCTGTATTCTCGTTAAGCTAGGGCTGGGTGGTATGAACAAAATTTTATTTGAACTTTAGAACTAAACACATATCAGTGATTCAGCATGTAGGCCTACATTTAATTATATATTTCTGTCGTATTTCGTCTGGTGCAAACAGCCAAATTGCTTATCACTGTGTATCTTGTCACGAAGCGTGTCGTAGGTAACCTGCTCCCCTGATGTTTACGTTGGTAATATTTATATCATTTGCTAATTAATAACCTCATGTGGAGCTAAATCTGTCTCATTTCGGAGTCTGCTACTGTCCACTAGAGGTTGCATTTTGGTCAAAAATGCATGCTTTGAGATCCTTTCTGAATGAACGAATGAATGAATAAATGAATGAATGAATGAATGAATGGAATACAAGGTTTTCCATCAAGGCAACCCAGGCGCTGAAATATAATAGGCTAAATTGGCATTGGGCAGGTTAAAATCACTAAAACAAACATTCCGCCACGTAACAGACATTTTCAAAGCAGAATATGACTTCAGCATTGTTTTTCAGATGAACAAGATTGTTCACTTAATATGTTTGCAGATATTTAAGAAACATGCTATGGAATTTTTATGTTTTAGAAGAGTCAAAAACTTACATACAGCACCTTTAAGGAAATATCAAACGTTTTTTTCCCTTCAAACGTACTTGTAAACAATTACAATTCTTGTATAGCTATTGAAACTAAGTGGAGCGTCTTTCTCAGCCTCATGCAGGCTGCACATGAGTTGGCCACGCCCACATATTTACATTTTACTGTATACACGGGATGAAAAAAATCTGTTACGGTACACATTTCATTCCACGGTAACCATATATATACACCTTTATACCGCCCAGCCATACATTGAGCTCTGATATTAGCTGTTGTTGTTTTTCCTTAGGTATGACTCTAATTCAGGAGGAGAGCGTGAGATCCAGAGAACAATGCTGGAGCTGCTAAACCAGTTGGATGGATTTGACTCCCGTGGAGATGTTAAAGTCATCATGGCTACTAATAGGATCGAGACACTTGACCCTGCTCTCATTAGACCAGGTGAATCAGTCAGATTACATGTTTATTCCTGGTGTGGGGTTCTCATACTAATTGAATCAAAGCTGACCTGATGCAAATGTCACAAATAATAGATTTCAAGTGCACATAAATGCATTTATTACAGTGCACTACATTGTGGACTAAAAGTAGGTGTTCCCTTTGTGATTGTGCAGGTAGGATTGATCGTAAGATTGAGTTCCCACTTCCGGATGAGAAAACCAAGCGCAGGATCTTCCAGATCCACACCAGCAGGATGACTGTAGCAGATGACGTGACTTTGGATGATCTAATTTTGGCTAAAGACGACCTCTCTGGTGCTGATATCAAGGTAGCATTAAGTGTTTAATCAAATACTAAAGACAAAATTATTTTATTATTTTAACAACTGTGCAAAATAAAAAAAAAATTATGATGTAAGGCTCAGACAGCGTCACCAAACTGTTGGCTTGTGCCTAAACCATTCAGAAACTGAATACGGTATATGCGACCTTAGGTTCGCGGTCACCTGTTTGTTGCACAATTTGAAAAATGTCTTGTTCGTATTCACATACACACACACACACACACACACACACACACACACACACACACACACACACACACACACACACACACACACACACACACACACACACACACACATACACACACATACACATAGACAGCACCAAGCCAGCGACGCACCGCATCACGCTTTCTCTCATTCACACACATACACGCACACACGTAGACCGCACCAAACAAGCGACACACAGCATCACGCTCTCTCTCTCGTTCACACACACATAAACATCATCCACGGGGAAGCGCGCGTGCTGGCTCGCTTGGGAGCGATATTGTTAGACTCGTTCAAATTACACCAGAGTTACCGACTGCTCCCGTGCTTTATTCAGAAATTTATTCCTACACCGCAAGAAATCTGGTCGGCTCCCGCGGTAATGCAGACCTCTAGTTCGTATTTACCGCCTCTCCCTTCTCTTTAGGTCAAATCCCAAAATACTGCCAAACTACAGAGGTTGTGTTCTTTTTCGAGACCAGGTCACTTGGTGCGCAACTCGCCATCTTACCTCACTTCTCTCTCCTCCACACTGACCCGTTATGACAATCACGCATACGCATTTTTAGGCATTAAATAAATAATATTTAATCCTTGTCTCCTATATGAGTGCATTGTTTTTTATGACGGTATAACGGTATTGAAACTGATACCTTTGCTATTTTTAGATCCTGCGGTGTACCATATTACTGTATTACCGCCCAAACCTAACAGATATAAAACGTATATTTTACGTAACAGGAAAATAAATTTAAATATGAAAATATAAATATGTAAACACTTGAAGAAAAATCTAACTTTATTTTTCTTTCAAAAATACAAAATATAAACAATTACAATTCTTGTATAAAGCATATTTTGCATAGTCTGCGCTTTTATAATTTTAGTTTAGTTCTAAAGTGATAGCTCACCGAAATATACATTTCTTTTCATAATCACCTGACTTAAGAATTGTATAGTTGAATAAATTCCTGCAGAATAAAATCGAAGTCAATGGGGGAAAATATGATTGCCTGTTCACAGTGCCGGACCATAGGGTGGAGAGGCCCTTGGGTGAGAAAAAAAATAAAAAAATTGGGCCCACTGATGTAAAAACAGTGAGAAGAAAGCACAAAAAATGCAAATATTTAAGTGTATACCTTTTTATTAACTGTAACATGTTTAACCTATAATACATATGTTAAAATATTTACTCAGATTTAAACAAATAAGATAAAACAATATGAAACAATAAAACAAACTAAATAAATAAAATACAAATAAATACAAAATAAATTACAAGTAAAATAAATACAATTAAATTAATTGTCCAGATTGGACAAGAATCTTGAATTGTATGAACTATTTTGATGAAAGAAAACATGATAATTGTGCTTCCCTTCTATTAAAAAAAAACATTTAGCACATATTTAATTGATTATTTAATGAAACATGCTGAATGTGGCCTATTTTTTTTCTGACATATCACAAGTATTTCAGTGATCAAGAGCATCGTTGCATTAATTGAAACAAGTCCTAATACTACACTACTAAATAATGTATTATGCATAGTTGCATAGCAGAACATACCTTTACTTTGAGCTTGCTTTTCTTCCTCTGCATTTCTTTTCTTCCTTTTTTCAGCTCCGGAAAGATGCCGTTTGGATGCCATTTCATTTCAAATTAAAATTCCTTTAAGATCGGTTAAGTGAATTTTATTTATAAACTAATTTCGAGAGGATCACGTGCTTATGATTGCTTGCAGCCGGTCCCGCATTATTCAATTTATGATTCACCAATCAGTCGATTCCTAAGCCACTATAAATACCCAAAGTTCCATATCACAGCCATCTTCGTTTTGAAGAATCCCCCCTTCCACCCCTAATCCTCCTCCTTTCCTAGATGGGTGGCACGGTGGCCCAGTGGTTAGCACTGTTGCCTCACAGCAAAAGCGTCACTGGTTCTAGTCCTTACCAAGCCAGCTGACTTTTCTGTACAGAGTTTACACGTTCTCCCCGTGCTCACGTGGGTTTCCCCTGGGTTCCCCAGTTTCGTCCAAAAACATGCAACTTAAGTTAATTGACTATACCAAATCGGCACCATAGACATGCTCCTAGTAAGTAGTCATCTCTTAAGAGCAATCACTATCTGTTCATTAGCTGCTACAGCAGGGGAGTTCTCGAGATCTACCAGAGCTCAAAAACGTGAAGGGAGCCCCGGGCTCGAGGATCTTATGAGCTCAGAGCTCTCTACCGGGACAGCATGCCAAACAAGCTTAATAATCAATCAGTGAACTCTTGAAAAATAGCAAAGACAGTTGTGACGTTATATTACTTAAGACTTTAAGACACTTTTTTGGGGTTTATATCGAACATGAGCAATTTGGAGAGATGTGTGGAATCTGTGTAGGAATACGCTACGTCATTCTAGTTCACCCAATAGCCGATCACGAGTGGTGTTATGCAAAATAAAGCTGGTGATGTTTCTAATATTGTGAATTGTATCATGTTTAATGGGCATTGTGCGTTGCGCAATGCACATTGTTCATGAAGTATACTCGCAAGCCAATCATGGCACTTACGTTCATAGTAAATATACAAGAGCAGCATTTGCGGGGCCTTCCAAGAAGCGCGGGGCCCTAGGCGACGGCCTATATTGCCTGTTGGACTGGCCGGCACTGGCTGTTCATTAAAATATTTTCCAAACAATTATGATTAGTACTGATGGTAGAATCATTATAGACTATCTTTTCAGTGCCTGAAATAGAAACCACAACCAGAACAAAAGGACGCTAAGTGTTAATCTATCTCTTAGTAAACTGTGATTTCATTTATTTATTTTTTTGCTTTCAGGCTATTTGCACCGAGGCAGGGCTGATGGCTCTGAGGGAACGGAGAATGAAAGTTACCAACGAAGACTTCAAGAAATCTAAAGAGAACGTCCTGTACAAGAAGCAGGAGGGGACGCCAGAAGGGCTCTACCTTTAACATTTCCTTATCCAGTCTTGTTCCTTTTTTATAAACACTTACTCTTGCCGTAACCCTCTGTTGTTCATTTGTGCTCAATGCCAATTAAATATGTTTGAGTTTCTCTGACTCTTGCTGAATTGATTCTCTGGTGATAGAATACCACTGGTAAGGTATTGGAATATTGGAATTGTCTTGATGGTGAAATATTGGTAACTAAACATATTTAGCTTTCAGGTTTGGCAAAACCTTCATAGGTTTAAAATCATTGACAGTGATGTTTAATCAGTGCTTTTTCTATAACACTTCTAATGGTGTCAGTGTCTGTTTTATGCACTCAAAATACGCCAGAAACACATACTTCATTGTAATTTGCAATGACTGAAGAAGTAGGTTCTATTATAGCATATGAATGTAATCTAGATGCAGGGGCGCCGCTAGCAATTTTGGGCCCCATGAAAATATTATGAGGATGGGCCCCCTACTACCAAGCTAGTGACAGACACAAGGGCGAGATATAAGCTGTATTTTTGTTTTTTATTTCTAATAAATTGTTTTACTTGTAATTTAGAGAGATACATTCATAATTTAGATTACGTTATAGTACTGTTATTAATTATAAAGCAGATCTCTGTGGGCCCCTAGAGTGCATGGGCCCTTAGAATCGTTCTAACTTTCCCCCCCTTAGCGGCGCCCCATGTACCTCATCCACCATCTTGTGGTCATCCTGCCTTATATCAGGGCCTATATCAGGTTAAGTACCAAATCTTCTCCAGCGGCCTCCTGGGATTGTAAAGTGTCTATCAAGTGCATACTTCAAAATCTCACCCTAAAAAGTAGATAATCTGAATACAGTTTTCTACTTTTTTCACATATTGTCACATTTATCTTATTTTATACTTACTTTTTGTTGTTCCTTACGGTAGTAAGGAAGTATTCGATTTTGGATGCAGCTATAGATGAGATACCACAGGTGAGTGTCAGATGTGTTGATGCTAGGATAGGTTTTTCAGACTTAATTTACTTCATTTTGATAAACCAAGATCGCCTGTGTTGTTGTTTTTTGGTGAAATAACAAAAACAAAACATTTAAAACACATACAATCTAGTAATTGTAAACGTTGTGTTTAGTTACCGTCAATCTTCAAAACTATATCAACATATTTCATGGCGCCTTAATTGTAACGTCACGTGGCATCTTCGTTCCCGCCTCAAATTAGATCACGCCTGAACCAAACATCTCTCCACGTTGACTGCCTATTAAAGTACAAATTAAACATCGCAACATAAAAAGGTAGGCCTACGGTACCACATACTTAAATGTTCCTTGTTCTTGATCGCTCATTCAGGGTTAAAAGTGTTTGTAAACAATATATTGTATCAAAGATTATATCCGTAAAGGGATTTTGTTTATATATTCCACAAGCGACATTCGACGTCCATGTAAACAACTCTAGAAAGGAGTATTTTGCCAAGTGTATACAATATATGGCATACTTTTAATTGTCTAATGGGTTATCCTGATTAACACTATTTATACTTTCCTCTGGGGAAGTATTTAAAAATAGGGGTCAGTTTTTTTTTATTTGTGTGGTTTTATGAGGCAAAATGAAGCCTAATTGTTTATGATATACATTCAGCATACTTTCTCTTAAGGTAAGTGTTAAGGTCACATTGGGGTTTCATGAATTTTCGTTGTTGTAAAATCAGTCATTTCAATAGGAATGTCAATGTAATTAGGATTTCAGTTCAAGGTCACAATTGAGTATGTGGTTTTGTTCAACATTCTTAACGTAAATTTCACTATAAACTAATTTACTATGTTAAAAGTGTTTATAAGACTGTAGAAACATTTCTAAGAGCTCTGAAATAGTATCTTTGTGGCCTAAGGATGTCGCAAAACCACTATGTACATTTTATAGAGTGAATGATTTTGTTGATGTAGTTGAGCAATTCCATGCAAATGTCAACCTTGCCATAAAAAAATTAAGTTGTCACCAAAATAGCAAAACCCTTTTAATTATTTTTGTCTATTCTTGTATTTTATAGTACTGTAGAAATACTCAAAAAATGTCTTGGTCAATGTTTTCAAACAATTATGTTTCATTTACCAAAGTCACACAAGTGGTGATTTCACATCCGTCACATCCGTAACGGAGAAGTGGCACATCCATAACGACACTTTATCCCCATAAAGGCAAAAAAGTAAAATAAAATCATTCATGTTTGTTCTACAGAGAGCCGACTCTTATCCTTTAGATTAGCATTACTTTTGGGTTGTGCAGTTTAATTCACAGAATTTCTACAAAGTATGTTTTATACTGCAAACTCCCAGACTTTTTTTTTTGTCACATCCACGCATGTTTATTTTCCTCATTTAAAGTATAAAAATTGTTTACAGATTGATATTTTACTGATCCCATAATTCTGTGGATGGTTGTTTTGGAAAAAAATAAACAGATCCTTCAATATAATGTTAACATTTACTTTTTCTGCGCGTTTATGTTTAGAGTTTTTACTGCAAATGTCACATCCATAACGCTGGAATGCTCAGTTTTAAAATATTTAACTAGCCATTTCTCTTTAAACAATTCACCACTGAGACTCATTTTGATATTTGATATAGTAGAATACTTGCCATATTGTCATTTCTAAAAAATATATAATAAAAAAACTATTCAAACTGGTTTAATAGGTATTTACCAATTTCATTAGCACACCAAATACTAATTGCAAGGTTTCTGCAGGTTTCATCAAGTGGAATGTAAGAATTTTTAAAACCGTTATGAATTCAATTTCAGACTTAAAAAGGGCTAACCGCTAAGGATTTTTTCTAAGGGCCTGGTTGGGCCAGCGGATAAGTCTTTTATGTGCCCCATCGAAAAGAAGGTATTTCTTAGGCACATTTTGATTAATATGTCAAAACAATCATTTTTTACAACATAGACTTTCCTTTAAAAAACGAAGTTTCAAAAATTATAATAAACTAAATTTAAATAAATTGACATGGGAAAATTAAGACTCTTTTAAAATGATTTAAGACCTACAAGTCTAATATCAGTGAGTTTTAGACTTTCTAAGGCCTACAATTTTAGATTTGAAATTTAAGACTTTAAGACCCCACAGGCATCCTGAATTGAAATCTCCCTACACTTTATGAAATCCCACATTCCCTGGAAAAGTCATAGAAATTCAGTGGTCAAAAGTGGTAGAAACCTTGTACAAACCGCATGACCACGTAACATTCTAGCACTGCATTGATTGACATAATGCTTTGTTTTAGTCTTTCAAACCTCTTTCTGTCCAAATGTGTACTGTGCAGATTTTAGAACAATATATTGTCTAAAACATTACAAATATATAAGGTATAGCAATACATATTTAGCAGTATTATTATATAACTGCTGCTATGAGCATCTATCACATTCAGGATAAGTGTGTGTAGTAGGGCTGCACGATATTGGAAAAATCCGGCATTGCGTTATCATTCAATCATTTTATTTTTGGCTTAGTCCCTTTATTAATCCAGGGTTGCCACAGAGGAATGAACCGCCAACTTATCCAGCATTTGTTTTATGCAGCGGATGCCCTTCCAGCTGCAACCCATTACTGGGAAACATCCATACATTCTCATTTACACACAAACACAACGGACAATTTAGCTTACCCAATTCACTTTCACCCAATGTGGGGGAAACCGGAGCACCTGGAGGAAACCCACACGACCACAGGGAGAACATGCAAACTCCACACAGAAATGCCAACTGACCCAGCCGAGGCTCGAACCAGTGACCTTCTTGCTGTGAGGCGACAGCACTACCTACTGCGCCACCGTGTCACCACATTGCGATATATTTTGCTATATGAATAAAATTTCACCAGATGATTGGCTCTATTTGGAAAGATTTCATCAGTTTAGATCGACTGAGATGATCAAGTCTATTTCTATGCAGTGCATTTGCATAAATTTCAATAAATTGCAAGCCAAACTAAATTGATAAATTAAATAAATTGATAAATAAATAAATAAATAAACAGTGCTTTTTTTCAATTTCTGTACTTAAATACTGTTAGACTCCCCAGAAAACTTTAATCAACTGTAAAATTAACATGATCATCATAGCATAAATTATAAAAAAGTCATAAAATGTAATAATATATTTATCGTTTAATCTTTAATAAATAATCTAATCCTACGATGTGACAGTTGCAGACACACAAATTGCGATATCCATGCTCAAAACGATATACTGTTCAGCCCTAGTGTGTAGCTTGTATGTAGGAAATGACACTTTTTGATTTGTTTTGAAGTTTTATAATAGTTTCATAGTTGGACATTCAAAACACTTAGGTCTTCAATATCATCAAGTTTGGTCTCCACCTTATATATATCAAATATACCATAGTGTAGCTATCACATAATTTAAAAAAAGAAAATAAAACATAAGGATGTGAGGGGAAAAAAAACCGGACACAAATATAGGACGTGATGAGATGAAAAACAGGAAAACAAAGCCAGTTAACTGGTTATATTAGCACTGCAAAAAAACACTCCACAGATCTCTCTCAATGTTCACTTTGGTCTACATCAAGTCTTTGAATGTGATGATGGAGGATTGGGGGGGAAAAAAGAAAAACCATGCACTGAAAACCTGTGGTCGGACATTTACAAACAAGACACACAAAATACACAACTGAAAGAGTGAACGGACCACATTGAAAGAAGGGCTGACATAATGTTCCCTTCAAATTAAAACAGGGCATGAAATCTCAACCGTAAACTCACACCTCTTTTTCTTTTTTCCATTGCAGCGTTCACATTTGCAGCGCAGTTCAAACATGGGACGACGAGACGACAAAATGTGAGTGGAAAAGCATTCATTTCTATGGCTCACAAACTATAATCCAGATAAATACAGAAAAATCTGTTAGAAATCGAGTTAAAATTGTCCTTGCGTTCTCCTCGTGACCACCGGCTGGAGGATCGACGGCTTTATTTAGAAAAGCAATCGTGACAGTCTTTGAGTGCGATTGGTAGATATAATGCTTGTTTTTCCAAACGCGTGTAGTGAGTTCTGTTTTAGTAATCTCAGTCTAGAGTCAAGCAACACAAATAGAAGTAGACATCGGCTCCTTTACAAACAGAACCAATGTTTTTTTTTTTTTTTTTTAAAAAGGGTGCTTATTAAATAACTGCGACTTAAATATCTTTCATTCCTATTCCTTCCTTGCTCTTAAATCACTACAAGCATTGCAATGGCAAAATTTCAAACAAAACACAAACAAAAGCAAAGAACATACTCTGTAAAGACAAATACAATCATGATTGCATTCCTTTATTTTGCAACGAACCCAAATTATTTGCTGTATTAGGGACAAAAAAAGAAACAAGGAAACCTTGGGTTTGTCGTTCGGTTGGGGCTAAAGGTGTGTGTTTGTGTTTCCGTATTTGGGGGAACGAACGCAAGAGGGGCGTGTTGTAGTGTCAAATGTCACCGACTGTTTGTCTTCACTCGTCTTCGTCCTCTTCTTCCTCCTCTCCATCTGAAAGAGTGGGACAAGCGGCAAGCTGCCGATAACCGTCCAGCCATTTCTCCACCATTTGAGTGACGAGCGGGTGGTTCCGCCTTCTTGAGCTTTTCTGCATGGCCACCAAAACTCCGCCCTCTGTAACACAGCAGTCCATCCACTGCCTCAACATGCGCTCCTGCTGCTCCTCCGTCCCCATCTGACCACACAAACACGCACACAGTGAGCAATCAGAGAGCTTGTCTATGAATATCATAACACAATTGTAGCATTTTTATTCTGTAATGGGTTGTTTCAACTGAGTGGTACAGTATGGGTAGGTAAGGGTCACCTTTATCAGGCTTGCGTTTCCACTGCCAAAAGGGTACCAACTAGGCATGGGACAATAACCGTTTTCAAGGTATACCACGGTTTGGAAAAGTCAATGTTTTCATACCACCAAAATTTGCTGCTACGTGTACGATTTTTTTATGTACATTTTTTGTGTGAAAGAAATCTGTTTTTGAAACAAATGAAGACCGCAGAAGTCAATGATTCACTTGAATGATTTAGCCTGACATGTTTACTGCACCAAAATACTTTGAATGTTTCTCAAAATAAAATATATTATGTTCAAAGGGGAAAAAGGTTTTGTTTTTTACCCAGACATTTAAAAATAATATATTTTAGAGCAGTAAAATACCGTCATACCGTGAAACCGTGATAATTTTATGCAAGGTTATTATACCGTCAGAATCTTATACCGGCCTATGCCTAGTACCAACGACAAAGTTTCAGTCGACGTCATTCTCGCTCGAGGAAATCTCGCTCAAAGTAAAGCTGTACAGGTCGTTCAAATATCATATGAGCAGCACTTCTCACAAAGCAGATGCTTTATACACATAAATACTTGTGTATAAATGTTCATTACTAACTTTTCTGTGAACATAATTTATAACTGCAGATCAATGATAAAATAGCCTACTGTAACGTCTGCATATATATAAAATAAATAAATAAATAAATGCAATATATAGGAACACATACAGACCTTAACAGTCTCTGATATGTTGCTAATTACAGAAACTACACACAGCAGACATTTAGTAAACATCATGCAACATATAGCCCATTCAGTGCAAACCTCTTATCTGTATCTTTACTCTTCAGGAGCACATGTAACCTCTGTTAGAAAGTAAATCTGTCATTCCCAGTTCATTATAGTCCAAAAGGTGATGATAATAGTTAAACACAGCAGTTTGTTTATGTTTTAGGTTGCTGAAAGAGTCATTTGCTCATTTGTTTTTTGGAGCTTCCCTCTCACGTTTGTCCGTTTCTAAAAGGATCGGATATCAGAAGCACTTCAATAATCACGTGCATGTTATTATCATCAGCTCAAGAAATTCGTTATTTCAAATATAGATGCACGCAAGCGATTGCAAGTTCTCTGGAGAAAGTGAAACCGCTCACACTTTTTGACGACCTTGTATTTAAAAAAAAAAAAACAGGACACAGCAGATTTTGTTCTTCTTGGCTTTGTGGCTGCTCATCAAGACAACGACAAGGTTTATTTGAGCTCGGCTCGACCATGGCTCGATATTATATGTTTGTAGTATTATGATGTAATGTCTCGGCTGTGTATTCAAAAATAGCGGTTTCTTTGTTTTCATTGTCCTGCCTGTCCACGAGTGACTGATGTATATTTGTAAACCAATAGCGTTCAGCTGTGCGTCTAGCTCCACCATTTGGTACCCTTTTGTCATGCTAGGTACCCTTTGCAAAGGGTTCCCAAAAAGTGGTACGGTATGGTTCGGTATGGTTTAGATAACCGGCTTCAAGGTTTACTGTGGTTTGGAAAAGTCACGGTTTTAAAACTGCTGCGTTTTTCTGTAATACCGCTAGGCCTGTCACGATAACTGTTTTTTGTTGTACAATATATTGTACCAAAATATATCGCGATAAACGATATTATTGTCATTTT
>CAIGQQ010029763.1:1166512-1199152 GCA_903798035.1 Danio albolineatus
CAAGTACACTCTTCAAAAGAACACATAATATTTTGTTCTTAAGAATATTTAATTTAATCATTTTAATTATTTAATGATTAGGCATTGGAATCAGAATGTGAAAACGCAGATCCAAAACAAATAATAATAAATGTTAACAAGAAAAAGCAAGGTAAAAAGTAACAGAGGCTGCGATATCTGCTACCAGATCTACTTTCAGTTGTCAGGCACCCACAAAGTATACTTTAGTCATTTAGAGTAAATACTATAGTGTTTTTACCCATACTGACACGGACACCTCCAATAGAGATTGAGAGGTTGTTTAATCAGCTAAAATCTTGCAAGAATTGTTTTTTTACTTATGGTTGATATATATTGCATCACCAAAAGTTGTTGAGGTCATGTCCATGTATTGTGCGATAAGTCGATATATTGATTATTGTGACAGGTCTATATACCTTTCCTGTGGTACATACGTTTTTATATGTTGGCAAACTATTTCATTTAATTTTTTTAAGGGCAACGCAGCAAAGGACCATCCACATAAAGATCAATTGTTCAGCAAACATCCGAGAAACAAATTGCTTCTGCACCAACATCCGAGCATGAACAGTGCAGTGGCTTACTTGTATCCAAAGAAAATAAAGAAATACAAAGATATCTATCAAGTTATCTATAAAGAAATCTGTTTTTTTTTTTTTTTTTTAAACTATTGAAGTAGCAAGACACTTGATAATTCTTTGAACTATTTAGGGTGTCGAAGTGGGTAGCGCAATCGCCTCAGCAAGAAGGTCGCTAGTTCGAGCCTCTGCAGGGTCAGTTGGCATTTCTGTGTGGAGTTTGCATGTTCTTCCTGTGTTCACGTGGGTTTCCTCTGGGTACTCAAGTTTCCCCCACAACAAAGACATGTGGTATTGACCTTATTCTCCGCGTATGAGCGGGCGCAGCCATTTGAGTCTTTTTGTCTCGAGACCTCCGGTCTCATTCACTTCCATTCATTTTTAGACATTAAAAACAGCTCGTTTTGCTGCTTGATGTTGCAAACTGATGTTTTCTTGTTATATTATTCTATTTTGTCTGTGTAGTCATGCAAACACTTGTTTGTAGAGTGAGTAGTTTGACCGATTTCTGCAGTTTATTATTCCTAGTGATTTCTCCCATAGGCGACTGAATCAGAAGTTCTAAAACAATTGCAAACACGAGCGACTTTAGCATTGAAGAATAAACTCAACACCTCACAAATGAAGATATTTGACCAGATACTAAGTCTGCTGATGGTAACCAAGTCAGCAGCTGTGTATTATTACACAAATACGTTAGCATACTGTTTACATTTATGGCTTACTTATGTTAACACTGACGTTACAAGATATTAATATTTATTTATATATTTACTTGCCTTCCATAATATAAAGGCTGCGTGGCTACAGGACCTTCCTAAACCAGCGATGCACGAACATCCTGTAGTCTCCACTGATCCCTGATTACTAAGTAGCCCCCGCGCCGAGTGGCATGGACTGCTCGACTGGCTGGGGTGCACATTTGCTTTTAAAAAGACGAAATCCCCCTCACTGTGTAATACAACACCACCAACTTTCCCACTGTGTAAATATTGGTAGGCCTCGGTACTTTTATAACTCTTCATAAACGCTCCATCTACTCCTTGTGACAGGACAAAGTAATTAAAAATATCCCTGTAAGTTACCTCTGGCTCATATTGTCTACCCAGATTAACGGTAACGATGTATGGGGCAATATGAGACCATCTGATCGTTGCAGGGAGGTTTCACCGTACTCCCAGTTCAAAACATTTACTGAAATAGCATTATATGACATTTTTCTAAAATTACAGCTAACTATACCCTAAGTGATGACTTTCCGAAAATGTCATCTGATGTACTGTGTCAGCGTACCGGAAGTTGAATGACAAAATGCGGAAGAGCGAAGTATTGAAAGTGGGCGGAGCGGAAAAAGGTCAATTGGTGAATTGAATAAGCTAAATTGTCCGCAGTGTTTAAGTGTGAATGAGGGTGTATGGATGTTTCCATGGATGCTGGAAGGGCATCTGCTGCGTAAAACATATGCTGGAGGTTCATTCCTCTTTGGCGACCCCAGATTAATAAAGGGACTAAGCCGACAAGAAAATGAATGAATTATTTAGTCTGATATGTTTATTGTTCCAAAATATTTTAAATGTTTCTTAAAATAAAATATCGTGTTTTCAATGGGGAAAAAAAGTTGTTATTTTTTACTCAGACATTTAAAATGAACATATTTCAGAGCAGTAATCACAATACCGTCAATCTTAAACCAGCCCATGACTAGTCTCATTTACATATTTGAACACAACGTTTGAGAAAATGTCCCATGTTAAACAGTTTTCTTAACGTGCTGTGACTAAACCACTTTGTAAAAATTTATTTATTTAAGAATTTATTTAAGAATTGTACCCTATTCCTGTTGAGCCTTAACAGCTACAAATCAACATAAAGAAAAAAGACTTTTATTTGCAAGATGTTGATTTTTCTTCTTCACACTGAACATTTAGACACAGTAAAAACAGGCTTAACGTTTCGTAAACATGCATGCTCTGCTGAGTTTTTTTTCTCATGTCAGCTCCCACCTCTTGTGCAGACAGAAAGTGGATGTGCAGCAGCTTTCGCTCGCTGTCAACCAGTGGCAGGAAAGTGACCGTGACGTCGTCGTCTGTGTTCAAGTTGGCGCCTGCCCCTCGATTATCGTAGCCGTCGTTCTCCATTGCAACCAATGCAGAAAAGTGCCCTCGTGTGTAACCCAGAGCAATGGGGCTCTTCCAGCAGAAACTCTGCTCCCACAACAGCGGCAGGTAAACACCTAGAAGAGAAGAGCCAAAGAAAAACAGTCATTACTATTAATATTTAGAACAGTGCTCGTTTTAATAACTGACAATGGTTTATATTAGGCTTGTGTGCGTCTATGTGTTGTGATATGTATTTTTCTGTAACTCTGTCCTGTGCTGCCTTTCTTGACCAGGACACCCTGGTAGAAGAGATATTGTATCTCAATGGGACTTTCATGGTTAAATAAGTAAATAAATAAATTACCAGGGTGTCCGCAGGCTCTTAAAATGTCTTCAATATCCAAAACAAAATTTTAGCCCTTAAAAAGTCTTAAAGTCACTGAAATGTTGTGTTGTGGGTGTTTAATCATTTTAAACAGGTCTTAATTTTCCTCTGTCCTAGTAAAACAATCAGGCTGACATCCATTCAATCACCAACCATCCATCTTCTCAATATTTTTTTTTTTTATTGCAAAGATATACAAATCACAACACCTCTTAGACATTTTACTGCAAATTCTCCAAATTAAATTCCCAACAGGGAAAGAAAACAAAAAACAATTACAGAATTCCTCATGATAATAACAGCAACATAAGCCTTTAGAGGTTCGAGACACCCTGGAGTACTTTTCAAAATTTTAACAGATTTGTGTGTGTTGAGCATCAGTTAAGACAGCATTAGCACCTATTAGCTTTAATTAAGGGGAAAACTGGATCATTTTGAGCTTTTGTCAGCTAATTTCATCTTCCAGTTTTAAATAGCTTTTTGGGGCGGATCAAAATTGGTGATGTAGCGCAAATCTGCTAGTCGAGTGATGAGGTGTTGGTTTCTCATTATTATTTAAAACAGTTTTCTAATCCTATGAGAAGACCATGCTTCTTAATTATTCATGAGAGCTTGTGCTGTCCAAAGGCAAGGCAGACCTGCCAAGCTGTGACCCAATGACAGGGTGAGATCGTGTTTGCGCACATCACAGGTTGTATGTATTTGTTTCTATGATCCACAAGGTTTGCTGCATGTTTTTCCCTGTGATGCTGTCAGGGCCGATAAAGCAAAGCTGTTGGTTTACATCAAACATTTTTGTCAGGAGAGCAATTGAAGAATGGCAGACTTTGTCTTTTATCAGTTGATTTCCATTCAGACACATCGCCTATATCTGTGCTACTGTGTTCGCCCATGTTTAAAATCCTCCAGATTACCGACAGGGTTAATGGTTGGAATAGACAGGGCAAGAGACCTGCTGCACTGCTATCCACTGTGTCTGCATTCAGACTCGGGGATTGAGGAGGAGAGAAATCCATTTATAGTGTTTATATAAACACGATTATCTTTATGATGATATAACAAATTGTGGTTATGTTTATATGAAATTCCGAATAACAAATGTAGCAGGACATTAAATTACTGTTTATTTCTTTTGCATTTTAACTTTGTAAAACTATAAAGTCATGGGTCTCCTCACGGTTTGTCTCATTTTGTGAGCCAACTGATAACAGTTGTTCACTCCACTCTTTTTCCCCTGCACTGCTGCCCACGCCCACTCCTCCCTCTGCCTTCAGAGCTCCTCGCCCATCTCGCAGCACTTTTTGAAAATATTCTGAGGTAGACTTGAACTGAAACAGGTTTCATGACCCTTCAAATCACCTTCTATTTTTACAAAAACAAATTTACAGTAAGTAAGGGGAAGATAAAATATTAAATAGGCACGAAACTTAAAGGTTTTATAACAGAAACGGAGTAGTTGAATAGGAGTTATACTCAATCCATTAGGACCAAAAGCCAACAAATACATATTTTTTATTATTCGTGTAATTTTCTCCATAGTAAATATACTTTTAACAATGTTAAAATTTTCATAAAAAAGAAACATTTATGTAAAAAAAAAAAAAGTGTATACGACTTATACAAGTTTTCTTGTTTTGACATTAACTTATGTGTCTATGAAATAACTACATTTGATTTTTATTTATTTTTTTGTGGCAAGTAAAAAAAAAAAAATCCTTTGCCCCATTCGAAAAAAAAATCCTTAGTGTTTAGTCCTGTGTAAGTCTTAAATTTCATCCATAATGGTCTTAAAAAGTATTAAATTTGACTTGAAACCTGCAAAACCATGATTACAGAAACCAACCACAAAACCAATCAGTCAGCAGTGTGTTGACAGAGTTTTATGGATTGGTTCTGCTGGCAGTTTTGTCATTACAGTTGCAGCCTGTCGGTGGCAGATATAATAGATCACACCGTTCTTGACGTGTCCAAATGACCTAGAGAATAATGCTAATGTACGTACACTATTTATTACTGTAAACACTGATATAATGAGTGTAAGACAGGCCTATAATTAGAGTAGGTACTCTGAGTATGCATTTGTAGACTTATTTCATTTAGATTTTTAGTTCATTCATTAATTTTCCTTCGGCTTAGTCTCTGATTTATCAGAGGTTGCCACAGTAGAATGAACCGCCAACTATTCCAGCATATGTTTTATGCAGTGGATGCCCTTCCAGCCACAACCCAGTACTGTGAAACACCCATACAATCACACACACACTCATACACTACGGCCAATTTAGTTCATCCAGTTCACCGCATGTGTTTGGTCTGTAGGGTCAACTGGTGCACGTTAAGCAAACACACACAATAATAAAAATATAGATTTATATGTTTATTTTTTTATATATAAATTAATATTTTTAAAGATGGTATGAGTAAAAAATAAAAATAATTACAATAAAATATATGTATAGGAGTAAGAAGTCATATTTGTTTTATTCTACAGATGTTTCGCAAAATTTCAAGTAAATATTTTAAATTAAGAGCATTATATTACAATAAAATGACATGTAATCAGAATTTATTGCATTTACAGATCAAATCAATATTAATTGAACACTTTTGAAGTTAAACTTTTACTTCTGCTCAAACTAATGTGTGTTTTTACAAAACTTTCAAGTTGCAATGTCACTGATCATATGGCAATCTGTTTTAGATGAGAAGTAGCCTTTAAAGAAATGGTTAGCCCAACCAACCACAAGATGCTCAAATATGACCTTTGACCACTAAAGTTAAATTGCACGGCTATATGTTTGGCAACAGCCCAAAATACACTGTATGAGTCACAATGATACATTTTTCAGTAACACTTTACAATAAGGTTGTATTAGTTCATGTTAGTTAATGCATTTACTAACACGGGCAAACAGTTAAGTATACATTTACTATAGTATTTGTTCATGTTTGTTAATGTTAGTTAATGAAAATGAAGTCATTAATTGTTAGTTCTTGTTAACTTACGGTGCATTAACTGTTACCAAGCATGAATTTGGATTTTAATAATGCATTAGTAGGGCGCCACGGTGGCGTGTGAGTAGCACGTTCGCCTCACAGCAAGAAGGTCGCTGGTTCGATCCCCGGTTGGGGCAGGTCCCGGTTGGGCCAGTTGGCATTTCTGTGTGGAGTTTGCATGTTCTCCCCGTGGTTGTGTGGGTTTCCTCCGGGTGCTCCGGTTTCCCCCACAGTCCAAAGACATGCGGTACAGGTGAATTGGGTAAGCTAAATTGTCCATAGTGTATGTGTGTGAATGAGAATGTATGAATGTGTTTCCCAGAGATGGGTTGTGGCTGGAAGGGCATCCGCTGCGTAAAACAAATGCCGGATAAGTTGGCGGTTGATTCCGCTGTGGCGACCCCGGATTAATAAAGGGACTAAGCCGAAAAGAAAATGAATGAATGAATAATGCATTAGTAAATGTAAATTAATAAACTATATAATAATAATAATAATAATAATAATAATAATAATAATAATAATAATAATAATAATGATGAACTAATAAACACTGTGCAAGTATAGTTATAATTTATTTTAGTAAATGCATTACCTAATTAAACCTTATTGTAAGTGCGACCGATTTTTATGTTACGCCAATAATTATTAGAATGTTATGCAATGATCATGTTTCTTGAAGATATTTCGTAAATTTCCAACTGTAAATATGTAAAAATTCAATATTTGCTTAGTAATATGCATTGCTGAGCACATAATTGAGAAGATTTTCCTCATTATTTAGATTTTGAGCACTCACATTTTTAATAAATTGCATCTCAGCCAAATATTACTCTATCCTAACCAAGTAAACATCAATTGAAACCTCATTTATTCAGTTTTATGTTATTTTTAATTCTCAGTTTCAAAAAAATGTACACTTCTGACTGATTTTGTGGTCCATCATCACAAATATCTACACATTAGCAAAGTGTTCTTAACAGCAGCTCACCCTGAAAGCGTGTGTATCCCAGCGTCTCTCCTCTGAAACTCTTGTAATATTTCACACCATACACTATGATGGGCCTCCGAAGGATGTGTGCCAAAACAAACACATGCGTCTGCTCTAAACTCGCACCCGGCTGTAGACATGAAACAAGAATTGAGACAGGGAGAGAAGGAGAAAGAAACAGCATTAAATTATTTGATTTCCAAAGAAAACCTCAATGCTTTGTTTTACAAACATTTCTGGACATACCCATTTCTGGCAACACATTTTACTGTCATAATAAGGCATGTTTCCCCAATGAAAAATGATATTCAGTGATATATTAAAAGCCACAAAAAAGGAAAATTGTTTAGAGCTGGACTGAGTTTTTACATCTGGATGAAAGCTTATGGAGACAAACTTTATAAGAAATCATATGCACTGATAAATAGAAATAGAAATCAAATGTGCTTTACTAAAGTAAACAAGGTAAACAGGATTAATTTCTGATGTCACTGACTTTAAGCAGAAATAAAATAGTCAAATTCTGCAATCAATTAATTTGTAATTACAATTACAATTATTTGCAGATGGAATGGGAGAAACTGTACTCTTGCTCATGCAAATATAAAACATCACAAATACAACAACTCATACAAGGCATTTCTGCATCCATATCATGAATTCTATAGTCATTCAAACTGCATTCTCATTGGCTTTATCCTGCAGTGAATGCTTGTGTATTTAAAACTAATGTTTCTTTATGCTTGCATATTGTTAAAGAGATTGGTTGTAGTCGATTGCCTAATCAGCCTCTGGTTATTCAAGGCAAAACAGATACATTTTAAAAATAGGCTTATAACAGGGTTCCACCTAGAAGCCAAATATCAAATTACCTGACTTTTCCCTTACTTTCACTGACTAAAAAGCTGAACAGAAAAATAGACAGCTGTTTTGTTGCAGACACGAACCAGCCACCCAGTATTTTAACAATAGGCATAACCGAAAACAAAACATGCAGTGCTTCCCTTGAAATAAACTTGCGGTGGTAGCACACCATTTACCCACATCATAAAAATAGTTAACTATATGCGACAAACAATACATCATTTAATTTTTAACAACAATTTTATTTATTATGACACTGTTATACACCGTTTATTTTCAATGGGTTAAAGTGAAAAAAAGACTATCCGCTAAAAGATATCTTATTCTATGCTATTCAGGAGCCATGTGCATCCACTGACAGGGTAAAATGTGTTTCCCTCGGTCTTTGAAGTTTAAAGCAAACTTGAATGCCAAAGCATCTTAGATATGTATATAAAATAGCCTATGTGATATATTAACATCATCAAATTAATTAAACATGCAGCAAATGAGAGATAACAGAAAAAGGAATAAAAACAACATCTCTAAAAATTATTATAATTACAAGATGAAAACGTGTGGATTATTTAAATAAGGCAAATGCGTTGATTAACCATTACTAATGGTGTACATATATTTTGCAGCCAGTTCAGACCAGTCATTTCATATATAGTAGTTTTTTTCTGAGTCTAAGTTTCAAGAATGAATTTTTTATTGTTTCTCTCGTGCGTGCGCAGTCTGCTGCGAAGCCAAGCAAATGTAGGCTTAAGTAAAAAGGTAATGCAAAAACGCATACGATTAATCACTGAGTGTTGACAGTTCACACGCGCACAGAGTTGGCCAACTGACATTTGTTCGCCCCCTTCTTTTCCCCTTTGCTCTGCTGGCCACGCCCACTCCTCCCTCTGCTTTCTGCGCTCCACGCCCACCATGGAGCTTTTTTAAAAAAAATTTAAATTCTGAGATAGACTTGAACTGAAATACAGGGGTTTCATGACCCTTTTAGATGCCTACTGGTTTAAAAAAACCTAGATTAAAAGAAGACGGCCAAATGAGAACTTGTCAAACTTTGACTTGTCAAAAAGAATTTAAAAATTAAACCATGCGAACAGATTAAATACAGGAATGGAGAAACGGGCACTATTTTATTATCAGCTGTCAGTCAGCGCCTGCTCTTTTTTTTTCCTGGGTCATAGCGTCTTTGCTGCACACCTGTCAACATTGGGATGTAAAAGTATGGGATAATACGCCTCATCAACTGTTCTGTTTGACAGCAGAGGTATCCCTTTAATAATCCACAGATCTATAATGAAAGCATTCAATTACTTTCATAACTGTTTATGCTGATTTAAGACTAAATTATTTGTTGAAAATAAAACAATTATTTTTTGGACAGATTACGAATCTCTTTTAAAAGATGATGTAAAAAGAAACTAAAATAAATTGATACAGTCACAAAAAAATGACCATCAAAATCGGCAGTGTAAATTCAGCCTCTAAGCTAATGGAAACATGCTATAGGAAGTGCTCAAACCTGAGTCTAGCCCTTGTGGGACGTGTGTGTATCAATATGAGTCAACCGAATACAATTTCAGTAGGTGGTGAAACATTCGAGATTTCCCACAGTCTGTCAGTCGTTGTGTATCTTGTTGCTTTACCTGACTAGCTAACGACAGTATAAACGCCCAGTCCTCCTGCCACTGCTCCTCCCGCAGAGAGAAGTGCAAACCGAAGCTCTGAGAATACCAGGATTCCCACTCTTTCCATCGTGTGTAGAACCTGGAACACACACGCACGTTATACCAATGATAAAATAACTTGCTATTAAACCAGTGCTGTGTCTGAAATCGCCTACTACTTGAGTAGGTAGTACATTTGAAGTACCTTCTGTATCAAACCTTTCCTTATGAAGGACCAAAAACCAAACTTGATTGAGGGCAGTGGAAGAAAAGGTAAATATACCAAACAATTACATTAAAGCTGCCATGGTAATTTCTAATTTATTGATAAAAAAAATAGAAATAGAAATAGCCACAGCAGAATGAACCGCCAACTTATGCAGCATATGTTTATCGCAGTGGATGGCCTTCCAGCTGCAACCCATCCATAAGAAACATTTTTATACACTCATACACTACGGACAATTTAGCCTACCTAATTCACGTATACCGCATGTTTTTGGACTGTGGGGGAAACCAAAGCACCCGGAGGAAACCCACACGGGGAGAACATGCAAACCCTGCTGAGGCTCGAACCAGCGACCTTCTTGCTGTGAGGCGATTGTGCTACCCACTGCGCCACCGTGAGGCCCTGTTTGCAACCACTTACCTTAGTAAAATTGAGTAAACAATGAAAAACATTATTCTTTGCATTTTAAGTCAAGGATCATTTGATCTCACAAAAAGAGTTGACTCACAAAAATCTATTTGTTATTATTTACTTATGTTGTTCCAATAAACTGAGACCTTCATTCATCGTTCATGTAACATATTGCTATTATAATCAACAGCGCAAAACGCAAACTCTGTATTTTGGATTTACCCTGATTTCATTTGGTACACAAAGGTGATCAAACCATTTTCACAGCACAAAAATGTTCTCGGAGCTTCGTATGATTACAGTTGAACCATTGAAGTCACATTTTAGTTCCTTTTCTAAACATCTCTGTACCGTTGCTGTATATGAAGGATGAGGGAGCTCTCATTATTTAACATATCTTAATTTGTGTTCTGCATATGAACAAAGGTCTCGGGGGATGGAAATGACATGTGGGTGAGCAATTAATAACAGAATTGTAATTTTTGGGTGTGAACTAACCCTTTAAGAGGCGCTGTTCTATGGCATCCCAGTGAAACCCCGCTATTGGACCTTTATATTTAAAATATACGGTCATGGAGAACCTGAAACAGTCATACAATTTTGACATGGCATTTTTCAGGCCTATAATTTTTTTGGAAAAACAGAAAAACCCACAAAGTTTTAGAAAAGTCATGGAAATAAGTTTAACAAATATCTGTATACTTGAATATAGGTTACTTGTCTTTACTTCTATAGTGCTGTGTAAGCTTTATCTAAATCAATCTTACATAGATATAAAAATACATTTAAACTAAATAGATTCTGTGGTGGACTGGTGGCTAAGTGGTTAGAACTGTTGCTTCACAGCAAGAAGGTCGCTGGTTTGAGTCCAGACTGGGCCATTAGGCATTTCTGTGTGGAGTTTGCATGTTCTCCCCATATTGGGTGGGTTTCATCCGGGTGCTCCGGTTTCCCCCACAGTCCAAAGACATGCGCTGTAGGCAGGGGCTGACTTAGTAATTTGAGGGCTCTAAGCAATTCCAGGTATGGGGCCCTAGCATTGAAACTCACATCATTCTCTTTCTCTGTAGTTGTTTTTTTGGTTAATAAACGGCATGATTAAACATATTTTCAGTTGAACCTTTATCTTCTTAATGTAAAATTAAATACATTAAATTGACACACACAAAAAAACAAATTCACAAACTAACTAAACAGTTAATTAGCCATATTTGTGATTTTAGATTTTAATATTTATGTAGCAATTTCTGAGACTTAATGTCTTAATGTAACTTAATGTTGAAACTTAATGTAAAATTAAATCAAATTTAACTCCCAATCATTTAAACTGATCTTTTTTTACCATTTCTTCATGTGAACTGAATAATTGCTTTTAGTGAATTGGCAATCGTCACTGTTCACTGGGAAATTATCTTTTATTTGAGCAGGCCCTCTCTCAACAAGTTCACAGTGCTCATCATCTGACAGGTGTTTGAAAGAGAAGGTTAAAAGAAGCAATAACTTTAAGATTATAGACAGATTTTACAACATATGATAGAAAATTCATAATAGAGCTATTTGATTAATATAGGTTTCCTGGCATTGGTCGGGACCCCCTAATTTCCCGGAGCCCTATGCAGCTGCTAACCTCGCTTATTGGATAAGTCCACCCCTGGCTGCTTGTTAAGTGGTGACTTATTGGTGATGTATGGAATACTGTTTCCTGGTCCAAGCCACTACTCATTTGAATGGAGAAAATGTTCGTTTATGACCCCTTTTTAGTCCTATCACACATTAAAGTGAATTTTATATACAATCATGGTGTACACAACAATCTGTGGGCTTGCTGCATCACAAATACCAAAATTTTAACAATTAATAAAAAAAAACGAATCACTTTCTGCCCATCAGATATTAGGCATGGATATATATATTGCGATCGTGATTTTTGAAAGTATTACAGCGCTTTGTAAATGTTTATTATTACCATTTAATGAGTCTCCCCTATACAGTCTGATAATGCGCTTGGACCCGGAAGCCCCTTCGTGTGACATCACACTTAACAAGCGGATAGGTGAATTGAATAAACAAAATTGGCCGTAGTGTATGAGTGTGTGTGTGTGTGCGTGTGAATGCGAGAGTGTATGGGTGTTTCCCAGTACTGGGTCACGGCTGGAAAGGCATTCACTACGTAAAACTCATACCAGAATAGTTGTCGGTTCATTCCGCTGTGGCGACCCCTGATAAATAAGTCCGTAAACCGAAGGATGAATAAATGAATAAATATATTATTTGAATATATTATTTGAATGAATAAATATATTATTGTGTCTTTTATGTTATGCTGTAATAACTTTGAATGTGCATTGCTTTTCTTATTATTTACCACATATACTTAGACATTACATGACACATCAGATCATGAAAATTTACTTGAAAGTCCTGGAATTTTAATAGTAAAAATGACTTTGTATCTTACCAGTGAGAGCAGTCATGTAAACTATCATTGAGGCTTTTTCTCAGGACAGAGTCTTTGTCGTAAATTCCCCACGTGGCCTGTAACACAGAATCCAAAAGGCAATCTCCAGCGGTTCGGTTCCACAGAGCGTAGAGCCGGCTGTCCAAGCGCGTGCCCAGCTCCAGAGACCAGTTAATAATAGGAGACTCCTCTTCCAGCTCTGGAGAATAAATCAGTTTTATAACTCGTTTTTTTATACATCAACTGATAAATGTTGTTACTGCTAGCTGCACGCTGCTCTTCAGGGATGCAACCAAAATAGACCAGCTAAGGAAGATCAGCTTTTTAGATCAGCTTCTCAACTAGTGGGTCGTGACCCAAAAAGAAAAGATAAAAAAAAGCATCCTAATTGGGTGCAATACTAAATGAGAGTAATCAAATGTAGTTAACCATGTAATTGTGACAAATTAGGGCAGCAAAATGAAATAGCTTGATTACGTTTTAAACATGGGAACTATTGATGTTTTTAAGTGTTAATGTCAAAGACACAGGAACGGAATATCTTGGCTAAATCATATACAGTTGAAGTCTGAATTATTATGGAGGATCAGCAGTGCCAGTTAGAAATAAAATGAAGAATCACATGATCAATTTAAAAACTGAAGCATAAAAATGTATTTAAATAAATCACTATTTAAATCAACAAATAATTGACAAATAAATAGATATTTTTAAATGTTTGTTTAAATTGTGTTTTTAAATGTGATTTAATAAAACAACGGATTTAAAATAATTGTTAAATGTATTAATAAATATAGGATTTTATAAATGTTTGTTTAATTCATGTTTTAAAATTAACCAAACAAACAATGAAAAAGTATATTTATAGATCATTTTAAATCACTTTTTAAAAACGTATTAGACAAATGCTTTTGTCTCCTTATTTGCCACTTGGTTTTCTTTTTCCACATGCTTTTGAGTTGAAAATAAAACAAGCTTAAAAATGCCTTTGGACCGTCCACACGTGGGAGCTACCAATTAGCTTCTGCCTCGAGTCGATCTAAACCCTCTCTTGCTTGTAAATAAAATGCTGGCTGTCACAGGACAGAGAGAGCTTTAAAATACATTTAAAACGATCTATGAATATACTTTTTTTATTGTTTGATTGATCAGCGTTTTAAAACATGAATTAAATAAACATTTATAAAATTGTCTATTTATGTTTTATTATTTTTATTTATTTATTTATTATTTTTTTATAATACAAAATATTATTATGCATTGTTTTATTGCTTTATTAAATGACATTTAAAAACACAATTGAAATAAACATTTAAATATATCCATTTATTTGTTCATTATTTGCTGAATTAAATTGTGATTTATTTATATACATTTTTATGCTTAAATTATTAAATTTATAATTTGATTCTTCATTTTATTTCTAACTGGCACTCCTGGTCCTCCATAGGTTATTAGCCCTCCTGAATTATTAGCCCCCCTGTATATGTTTCCACCACTTTCTGTTTAAAGGAAAGAAGGTTTTATGAAACACAATAGTTTATCTAGTTTCTAATAACGGATTTCTTTTATCTTTGCAATGATGACAATACATAATATTTTACTAGATATTTTTCAGTATACTGGTATTCAGCTTAAAGTGACATTTAAAGACTTAACTAGGTTAATTAGGCAAGTTAGAGTAATTAGGCAAGTCATTGTATAGCAGTGGTTTGTTCTGTAGACAATCGGGGAAAAAAAACAATTACTAATAATATTGACCTTCAAATGGTTTAAAAAACCTGCTTTTATTCTAGCCGAAATAAAACAAATCAGACTTTCTCCAAAAGAAAAAATATGATAAGAATTACTGTGAAATATTCCTTGCTCTGTTAAATATCATTTTGGTAAATATTTGAATAACTGTAACCTCAATTGTACCTGAAAAAACTATGAAGAAACTGATGACCCTAATTGCATTACAAATTTATGCGGAGTTAAGAAAATTATGCAAGGTAAAAATATCATCTAAACTGCATTAAATACAGTTTACGCTTTGAAGGATTTGACCCAAATTGCATTAAACACAGGCTCATTTACAAACAAGGCCAACACTGCGCTACCCACAGGTTGCAAGCATTCAATTTCAAGAGACATTAAACATCCTAAAGTAAAAGAATTTAATGTATCTCAAGCAACACGTATATACAACTTCAATATTCCACCCAGTATTTTAAAAAGTCACTTTACCTTTTTGTACATCTCGATCCAGGACCTCATCGAACAGCTTTTCTTGAACGTTTGGGGGAAGGTCTTCAATATCTTAAATAAATAAATAAATAAATAAATAAATAATATTATAGCATTTAGTTATGTCAATATTTTCTGTTAAATGAGACATTATGGATTTTTTCATCGACTATAAACACACTTTTAATGCTTTTCATTTCAGATCATACATGTTTCAGGCTGCTTTTCATTATACAGATACCTTCATGCCTTATTTGTTGTTACTCAATACAAAGTTTCATTTCAGTAATTGCATCTGATTTCCTTATCTCATTTAGTTTGTAGAATTTCATGCTACATAAAGTAACTAATCAATTTCAAGCCTTTTATGCATTTATGCTTATTTCATTTTACTTGTTCAGTGCAACATTCCATGATGTATATAATAATATATTTATTATCATTCACACTATACGATGACTACAGCTATCAACACCATTGCATACAATCATTTTAAGTCTACAGTTTTGTCATATTTGTCAATGTCATGCTCGATCTCTTCAAATCAATATCGATGCTGATTGGCTGTCAAAGTTTTCATTCCTCAGCTTTACAAAATCATTTCGCAAGTGATTCCAACGATATCATTCTTCAATATTATTACATTTATAGCAGCTTGGTCTCAAGCATTTAAAGTTTACTATTATCATTTATAGTTAAAGGCATAGTTGACCCAAAACTGAACGTTCTGTCATCATTTACTCACCTTTTACTTGTTCAAAACCTATTTGAGCTTCTGTTGAACACAAAAGAAGGTATTTTGAAGAAGGATGGAAACCTGTAACCGTTGACTTCTATAGTATTTGTTTTTCCGACTATAGACCTTTTTCTTAGAATGCAAAATTACCTATTATGCTTTACGTGTATGCGCAAGAAGAATGCTAAGAACTCCCGCTCGGCAGCTGATACGTATAAACAGTCGCATTTCGACAGCTTTGAAATGATAGTTTTAATCTTTATTTCCTTTTAATGTCTGAACTAACACTGCTGTCGATCAGCGCCACCTCCTGGACTGATCATTAAAAAAATGCGATCTTATAGGGATGGAAAACAACTGCTGCATCTTGTCCTGTTTAAATAGGGCCTCGTCATCGCTAAAGTCAACAGTTTGTCTTTCTTTCAAAAATATAACCAACCCAAACTAATGTAATTCACCAGTGATTGACACACACACACGTAGCCTGTTCTGTCCCACTGATAGAATAGGTGTGACAAAGTGAAAATAAAGTGGCATTTTGAAATGACAGCAAAACACCTACCGTGGTAAATACTACACAATACAAACTAACTAAATGAAAAATAACTGCTCCCAATTAGAATCAACATGCAAATCAGCCAGCAGAGTATCAGTAACAGACTCATATTAGTAATTATTGTAAATTGCATGACTTACATACCTATTAAGTTTCATGCCAGTAATATGGTTTGCTCTATAATGCAGTGAAGGATTGTGTGTGTGTGTGTGTGTGTGTGTGTGTGTGTGTGTGTGTGTGTGTGCGCACTATGAAGAGCTGCTGAGCTAACAGGTCGGGAACACGAACGCACACACACGAACACACAAAAGTTTGTTTTTTGTGAAAAGTGGGTACATAACATAGGTTTCCATTCATTTTATACTGTCCAAACTGTATATTATATTGCCATCACCCCACCCTACCCCTAAACCCAACCATCACAGGAGACAGCTTTGCAGCTTTACTCTCTGAAAAACTCATTCTGTGGGATTTATAGGCATTTTGAGAACTGAGGACGTCACCAATGTCCTCATATTTCACCTCCTTTTTGTAATACCTGTGTCATACCTGTGTCATTATACAGATTTGTGTCTTGACATGTCACAAAAACAAACACAAACACACACACACACACACACACAAACACAAACAAACACACAGACAAAAACAAACACACACACACACTGTGGCCCCGTTTACACCAGTGCGTTTTAGCATGAAAACGATCTGCGTCCACACTAGCGTTTCTGAACAGATCTCTGTACACACTACTCCACCAAAAACATATATCACGTGACCATTCGTGCACTCTGGGCATGCACGTTCAAGTATAAACAGGAAGCACGTGTCTCGCCGGTTCTTCCCGGTGTTACCCACAATTGGCGTTCTAAATAGGGCTTACGCTGCTTGAAACGCGAGCGATAGCTCGAACAGTAGTTTGCTTCTTGCGAATATATGCAGCTGTTGTTGTAAAAAAGGCAAAGTTTAACTGCACAATAGCGCCTAAAATGGACAATAGTTCAAACAACGCTCCCATTTCTGTGTCCTGCAGCCACGGCTTCATTTTCAAATGTCTCCGTTTCCCCCCATCCACACTGAGACGGAGCAGCAGCGTTTTAGAATGAAAACAGCCTCTCCAGCGTTTCCAAAACGCTTCGTTTTCGGGGCTCGAAAACTCTGGCGTAGTGTGGACGGATGTCGTAACCGTAGCAAAACTTTACGAAAATGCATTAGTGTAAACGGGGCCTGTATTTCTGACGGCAGACACGTGAACTAGGAGAACGCTTTTATTTCGCACTTGAACCACATCTGATAGATTATAATGCCTTTACCACACACCTTTCAAAGTTGTGTCACAAAAACACTCTGTAAATCCACTCAAAACGCCATTGAAACACATTTTTGGATTGCAAATTACCTGTTGTAAACCCTGTAAACGAAAATTCGAAACATTCTACCGGAGGATGCAGCAGCCAAGAAAAATGTCTAGAAGAGTCAATGGTTACAGGTTTCCAGCTTTCTTCAAAATATCTTATTTATTTTTCAACAGCATAAACAAACTTATAAACATTTGGAGTAAATTTGTGAACTATCCCTTTAACGTCCTTTTTGTGAACAGGACTTTAGTCTGCTAAATCTCTTCATAGTGCATATCTTAGTGGTAACAAATGAGGGTAAAACTACCACCAGTCGGCCCACTCATAAACCGGTGACTCATGCGGTCTGAATGTGTGAGATCCTGGGGCAGAAGGGAATTTTTTTAAAGATGTTTAGAAATTGTGAGTGATCACCTGCTGGTAATGTGAAGGTGACGAGGTCTGTGAAGAAGTAACAGGGGAATTCGCCTTTACGTCTGTGTAGTGCTGCCGCCACCTCTCGGCGGATCTGTTCTGTTAACTCAGGACACACCAGAGCCGGTATACACTTTGCTGTCTGCTGAGACACCTGAAATACATTTACAAATGCATAACCATTTTTGCAAGATCACATTGTAAGACTTATTCTCTTCTAGGGCTGCACAATATATCGTTTTAGCATATCGTGTCAAATGAAGTCAGGATTGTAGTTGATCAGGCACCTCAATTAAGAACACATCATTTGGGGAGTCACTGAGTACATTTACATAAACATCAGTAATATAATGGTTTGCCTTAATCTGAATAAGACAATATTATAATTAACTCTTGTGTATTATTCAAATTGACTAGCCTTTTTTTTATTTTTGTGGCTGTTTTTGCTTTTTGATCGCAAGCAATGACACCAAATAATCATGCATTTTTGACTGTTGGTTTTCCCTTTTTACTGTCAATCATCAGTTGGCAGCATTCACCCTATAACATTATAGTGGGGAAAACCAGCAACAATCAAGAACGCATGATTATTTGGTGCCATGGCTTTGCAATCAAAAAATGTCATTATAATGGAAGTTAATGGGGGCAAAAACAGCCACGAACATAACTAAATGTTAGTCAATTTGAACAATACACAAGGGTTTCAGACTGAATGAGAAAGTCGTTCTGTTACAGAAGCAGGTATTAGACTATTTTACTGTCTCCTTTTCAAAGGAGTTTATGCATATTTTTATGAATTTGCTTATTACCGTATATTTAAAAATGTTCAAGATGATCTCTTCTTAAGTGTATCACACTGATACATATGCTAATTAATTATACTAGAAATACTACTTATTCAGCTTTATAATCATGTTCAACTCCTGTCTCTATCCTACTATATAATTAGTCATTTTATAATCAGTTTTTTGCATGCCAGTGGCCAGTCCCCTGGGTCAGAGGACCTATTGACCACCACTGTACACACTGCTCTCTGGTTTAGGAAAGGCTTACCTCACCACACCAGCCATCTCCAGTGAAACAGTTTTTTCATCAGCAGGGGACATTGTAAATGTGCAAAGACCTCAGCTTATGCCAGAAAACATAGATATGCTGATATTTCTTTTGAATGTAAAATCCCAACACAATCATTGTTTTAGTTTGTTAATGAGTCTTCTTTTATTTTATATTACTCTTTTTCTTTTTGGAATTTGTTTTTAAAATAGCTATTTGTTTATGGCAGAAAATATATTATTTTGCAAAAATTGTGCAGCATTTAAGAATAAAATGAAAGGGCTTTTCACCTTAAATTGGTTTCAAATAATTTTGTTAAAAAAATCGTGACTAAACTAGGCATGAGCCGGTATAAGATTCTGACAGGCATGATAACCTTGGAAAAAATATCATGGTTTTATGGTATTGAACTCTAAAATATATTCTTTTTAAATGTCTGGGTAAAAAAACAAAACTTTTTTCCCATTTTGAACACAATATATTTTATTTTGAGAAAGATTTAAAGTATTTTGGAGCAGTAAACATGTCAGGCTAAATAATTCAAGTGAATACTTGACTTCTGCGGTCTTCATTAGTTTCAAAAACACAGATGTCTTTACAATTTACAACAGCATCTTTGGATAACTTTTCTGCTGGAGATACTGTTGTCCTAAAAAACTACAAAAAAATAAAATGTAAATGAAATATTGTACACATACCTTAGGAACTGTATAGCAGAAAAGTTTTAAAACCTTGACTTTTCCAAAACGCGGTATACCTTCGTCCCTAATATCGTCCCTAGACGAAGACTTAGACTAAATGCCTAGACTAAATTGTATTGTGAGATTAGTATCATGAATTGTATTGAATCAAGAGTCAGGCGAATAGTTACATAATAATCATACATTTACAATAATACACGGGGGGCTAAAATGTAAAGAAAAAAGTGATTTCATATTACATTTCCTATGTTTTTTTTTTTTTTTTACAATAAATATGCAACATAAGACTGTTTGTATGGTCGAGGGTCACATATCGTGCATCATTATTCTCTTCTGATTTCATGTGTGCAGGTGAAACTGACCTCTGTGAGCAGCACTGCCAGCATGTCCTGTCTTTGGAAGCGGATGGCCAGATGCACCAATGTGAAACCAGCATCAAACGCAGACGGACGATTGAGAATCCGCACCTCGTCTGCGGTGAGCTGACGTGCAATATCACCGCCGGATGATTTATACGCCTCCACGGCTGCCAGATCCCCCTCCACTACACCTGAGAAAAGTGGGCATTAGGTATGAGCGAGTGCATTTTCCTTTTTCATAAGAGCAATTCCAGCATTATGCATGTGAAATCTACAGTACAATAAATTCACCCCAGTTGATTAAAATTCAAAGAATAAATTCACAGAGGTGGCATATTTTCACGTTAGATTGAAACATCTGTTTATATTCTTTTCGAAACAACTGACCACAGAGTTACGGGTACTGCCAGACAGAATCTACTTTTTTTTTTTGCTCTTTATGCACAAAATTTTGTAACAAAAAAATCTGTTGGGAGTATTATAACTAAAACTTTAACATATGAAATAAAAATACGAAATAAAAAATAATACGTTTTTAATTTTTTTTAATGTTCATTCATTTTCTTTTTGGCTTAATCTCTTTATTAATCTTTATTAATTTAATGCCCTTCCAGCTGTAACCCATCACTGGGAAACATCCATCCACACTCATTCACACACATACACTACGGAAAATTTTAGCCTACTCAATTCACCTGTGCCACATTTGTTTGGACTTGTGGGGGAAATCGGAGCACCCGTAGAAAACCCACACGAACGTAGCAAGAACATGCAAACACCACACAGGTGATCGTGCTACCCACTGCTCCACCGTGACACCCTTTTTTAATGTTTACAATGCAAATCCAATAAGATTCACTTAATTGGTAAACAAAGCAAGTCTCTTATATAACATATCTATTAAACAACAGAAAGTATTACTTTATAAACTGTATTGTAAGTAATATGAAGATGTTCATATGATTTTGTCATAAATATCACAGAAATTTATTTAAAATGATGGGATAAAAATCTGCAAATTTCTGCGTGCGCAGATTTCGTGTGGGCCTAGTTGTGGGATCAGAAAAATATCAATCTGAACACATTTTTTATATGTTAATTAAACTAAATAAACATGCGTTATGGATGTGACGAAAAAAAAGTCAGCGAGTTTACAGTATACAACATACTTTGTAGAAATTCTGTGAATTTAACTGCACAATCTAAATAGGCTTGGGCGGTATGCAAATTTTGATACCGTCAAACCTCCTCCCTATTTTACCCCGGTATACGGTATCACCGTGAATAATAAATAAATAATGATGTAAGGCTCAGACAGCGTCACCAAACTGTTAGCTTGTGCCTAAACTGTTCAGAAACTGAATGCCAGAATGTTCAGAATACTGAAACCATGACAAAATAACATGCACAACAATATTAGAAACTTTTATTGTAATTTTTTTTTTATATAATATATTTTCTTCGCCAAGTAATTTGTCAGTACAGGTTTTCCAACAGACACTGTCCTTTTTATACCTTTTTGTTGCACAATTTGCAAATTGCCTAGTCCATATTTACCACCTCTCCCTTCTCATTCGGTTGAAACCTGAAATACTGCCAAAGTTCAGAAGTTGTGTCCTATATCAAGACCAGGTCACTTGGTGCGCAACTTGTCATCTTTCTCCACCTCTCTCTTTCTCCTTCACGCTGTCCCGTGATGACAACCACACATACGCATTTTTAGGCATTAAATAAATTATATGCAATATTCAATCCTTGTCTCTTATATGAGTGCATTGTTTTTTATGTCGATATAACAGTATTGAAACTGATACCGTTGCTATTTTCAGAATACGCGGTATACCATATTATCGTATTTCCACCCAAACCTAAATCCAAATGAAACAATGCTGATCACAAGGATAGGAGTCTGCTCTCTATAGAACTAAAATGATTTTATTTTATTTGACATTTTTGCATTTATGAGGAAGAAGCTTTTTTTGGAAGCTCTCCATTATAGATGTGAAATTGGCACTTGTGTGACTTTTGGCCCGTTTCCACTGAGTGGTGGTACGGAACGCTTTTAAGGTTTCAATGTTTCAAACAAAATCAAAAAACGTAGAAACAGTTTTGCTATTCGTTTTCACTATCGGTTTAAAAAAAAATTTCATGGCAAGGTTGACATTTGCATGGAATTGCTCATAAGCTTTTGATGTTGCGGTATGAGTTTTTAGATTCATTTTCCCACTGATCTGTTGGAGCTATTGGAATTACCCAGAAGACAACGATGCTGTGATAGAGATCAATGAATTCATACTCTGGTACAGGAAGCGAACAGAAGTGTTCCCTACAGTAGCAGAGCCTAGAGAGAGAATATCTGTCAGTTTGCATCAAACTATGCACACACACAAAGCGTCTCCCACCGGCTTTGTGATGAAAATAAAGGTTTGATGCCAGCTGATATCAAAAGACCCAGCTACGACTTTCCACTTCACATCACAGTAAAACATGCCAATCAAAGTAATGCAAAGTGTAAGCCAAAGACAAAAAGAGGCTGTAGATAAATCCCAAACACTTAAGCAATGCTTTATAATCTCTAGAACACTTTAGTCAATGATTTGTTCACACTTTTAAAGTAGATTAGTTAACTAACAATGGACAATACTTCTAGGGAATTAAAATAAAGGTTGAGACAAAACAATAATGCTCAGTTTTAGTTCATGTTAATAAATTAGGTCTTATTTTAAATGTCAAGGCATTGTTTTTTCTAGAAATGTGTGATTATCAAAAAAATATATAATAAAATGAGCATATCTACAGCATCATTAAAAAGTCTGGGTCAGAATGTCTTTTTAAATAAATGATTTTCATTCAGTAAGAACAGAACCAAAAAAATCAGAGCGCATCACACCTATCCTCAGGTCTTTACACTGGCTTCCCGTTACATTCAGAATAGATTTTAAAGTATTACCACTTGTCTATAAATCACTAAATGGCCCAGGACCTCAATATGATATGCTCACTGAACACAAACCTAACAGATCCCTCAGATCATTAGGAGCAGGTAAATTAGAAATTCCAAGAGTTCAGTCAAAGCAGGGTGAATCTGCCTTCAGCTACTGCACCCCTCGCTGCTGGAATCAGCTTCCAGGAATAATCAGATGTGCTCCAACATTAGATATATTCAAATCAAGACTGAAAACACATCTGTTTAGTTGTGCCTTTACTGAATGAGCACTGTGCTACGTCCAACAGATCGCACAATTGTGTCTTTATTTTCATTCATTTAAAACTTTTTTACACATTTGAATCTGTTTTTAATCATTTTAAGTACTTTTAATTACTTTATTTTCATCTATTTGAATTACCATTGTGTATGAAATGTGCTATAAATAAACTGAAAAATAAGGTTAAACAGATAAAATTGCTCAAGTGGGTCATTAAAGGCGTTTACATGGTCACATTAAAGTGTTTCAAATAAATGCTGTTCGAAATGTATCATGGTTTGCAAAAAAAAATAAAAATCCTAAGCAGCATTGCAGATATTTAAATTGATAATTTTATGAATTTTATAATTAATAATTAATCAATTTTATAATTAATATATTTTTAATAATGTTTGCAATATTTTAAAATTAATAATTATATTATAATTAATATAATGAATAATTATAATTAATAATTATTATTTTTGAGCACCAAATCAGCATATTTGAATTATTTCAGAGGGATATTATGACACTGAAAACTGGAGTAATCACTAAAATATTTTAGTTCTGCTATCTCTGGAATAAATTACACTTAAAAAAAAAAACTCTGAAAAAAACTTATTGTAAATGCAGTAAATGTTTCATATTATTTCTTTGTTTTTATTTAAAAAAATTCAGCCTCTGATAAACAGAGACCTAAAAATAAAAAATAAAAATAAAAATTGCACTGAACCCCAAACTTTTCAACGGTATAGTATAGAGCAGGGGTTCTCAATCTCGGTCCTGGAGGTCTGGGGCCGGTTGCAACAGCAGTGCGTAAGTTAAAATGTAGCCTAGTTGTTACTTAAAGGGACACTAAGTTTACAACTATTTTTGTGTTGCACCACTGAACTTAGGTTAAACGTAACACTATGTTCCAACTAAATAATTACGGCAACCTTTTCCCATGTATAACGGTAGACAAGAGATGACAGCAAGATTAGTTAACATTGAGGAGCTCGCGATCTTAATGAAGAATGATCTCACTCTACAAACAGCCTTCATTTCTTTCCAAATCTGCCATTTTTTCCTGTTGATGAAAAGTTTAATTTTCTTTCAAAGAGTGTTTTGTGTTTTCATCAGTTAAAATGAGAATTTCTTCAAGAGTTTTTCTTCCTGCTCTTTTTCTCTTTCATGAGTTGGATATAAAAAAATAAAAGTATAATGTTTTGATAACTTTGTGCGCATTTAATTTCACATGCATTCATGCCTTGGGATTCAGGTGTGTGCGTTGTCTTTTATTAGTGACTGGCTGTAATTTAATGTGCTATAAAATATCATTTATGATTTCATTTTCATAGGACAGTCATATATAGATGTATTAGTTGCAGAATTCTAAAGCAGTTTAATGATTTAAATGCTTTTTATTAGATATTACGTCACTCAGTGCGACTACGCATCACTTTGCGGAGAGCTTAGTTACTACAGTTTGCCTTAAAAACATGTGGTGCAACTGAAGTGAAAACAAATTTAGTTACAAACTAGCTAGTAGTTACTAAGCTCCTAGTGGGGACTTTACGTTCCAGTTTAAGAAAGAACTTATGAACAGCTGATGCAACACTACCCTGGTGTCCTGAAGATTTTTGCTTTTATTCCAGTCAGACACACCTGGGCTAGCTAATCAAGCTCTTACTAGGCTTTGTAGAAACATCCTTACAGGTGTTTTGAGGCAAGTTGAAGCCAAAATCTGCAGGACACTGGACCTCCAGGATGGAGTTTGAGAAAATGAGCAAGACACTCTACATATTGATTTAAGATGATAAAAAACAGATCGGCTGTTTAAAATAATGAGAACGGGATCTGAAAAAACCACCAGCTTATTAAAATAAATCAAAATCATAAAGTCAAGTTAACAAACAAAAGATGTCCTGCATGAGTGGAGACACTCAATCGAATGCAAACACATTATAAAAACAAACTTTAAAGGGACAGTTCACCCAAACATAAACATTTACTCACTATTTACTATTTCCCTCAAGTGGCTCCAAAACCTTTATGAGTTTCTTTACCATCCTGAACACAAAAGAAGATATTTTGAAGAAAGATAAAAACCTGTAACCATTGACTTCCATAGTAGGAAAAAATAACTACTATGGAGTTAATAGTTACAGGTTTCCTTCTTTCTTCAGAATATCTCCTTTTGTGTTTAGGAAGTCAAACCGGATTGGAATAAGTAATGTGTGAGCAAATGATGACCGAATGTAAAATCTTTGGGTGAACTATCCCTTCAAGTGTCCAAATATATTTCAGGGAAACCGTATCCGGCACTAATGGAGCTGATTTCTCACCGGCGCAGGCGTTTAGGAAGAGCCAGTCGCTTCTCCTCATCCTATTGCGGATCTGTTTGAGCTTTTTAAAGTCCGCCTCCTGCTCGTTGTCACTGCCCACCGCTCCTGATGCCAGCTCAATCTTCACCTCCGCCTGCCCTTTACACATGGGCGGAGATAGTTTCCTCAGCCTGCCCCTGCTCCCCCCACCACCGCCCCCCGCTGTCCTTACATTCTCCCGCTCCTGCTGATTCACTATCGAGGGCGACGTTGCACTTTCCGCCTCCGAATCCTGCTGGGGCATCTCAGGTGATCCGCTGGGTTTAGGATGGTCGCACACCACACACCTGAGACTCTTTGGCCAGTTCTCGTAGGTGCACGCCGAGCACGGCCAACGTTGTGCATGCATGTTGAGCCGATTACGATCATTATATTCCTCGCATGGGTCAGAGGTCACCGGGGAGGGTCTGGATCCTGATGTTTGAGGGGTTTCTGATGGGCTGAGTGGGCTGTGTTGTTGGGATCCCTGCTGCCTTTGACTTAGACACTGTGTGCAGCGGATAGCACGTGGCCAGTTTAGGTATGTGCACATGTGGCAGGACCACTTGCTGCTGGTTTCGGGCAGCTCATCGGCGATTCTTACCCGAGGGCGAGCACTGGAGTCTGGGCAGATGAGCAGGGTGGAGCCCCCCTGTGTAGTGCAGAGCGAAGGGTCCAGGCTGGAGCTGCTCTTGAAGGGTTCCTCGGTGATAATGGGTGCGTTGTGCCTTTGGGCCCGACACATGGTGCATTTGATTGCAGACGGCCAGTTCTCGTAGGTGCAGTACTCGCAGCTCCACTTCAAGCCCAGATCTGTCATCCTCGCTGAGGCCGGTCACCGCAGCTGATCGCCCCCCCACCCTCCCACCCACCCACCGGTCCTCCGTTCTTCACCTGCGTTCGCCCGCTTGCAGTCACAACACCTCCAGTTTTCCTATAAAGTAATAAAAGATGGACAGTTTAGTTCCAGGGGTGTCGACGGGGTCTTAAATTTAATCAATTTAAGCCCTAAATTCACTGAAATATTGTCTTCATTCATTTAATCATTTTCCTTCAGGCTTAGTCGCTTATTTATCATGGGTTACCACAGCGGAATGAACTGTCAACTATTGCGACATAGATGTTTTATGCAGCAGATGCCCTTCCAGCCACAACTCGGTACTAGGAAACACCCATACACTCTCACATTCATACACACTCACTCATACACTCCAGCCAATTTAGTTCATCCATTTCACCTATAGCGCATGTCTTTGGACTGTGGGGGAAACCAGAGCATGAAATACTGTCTTAAATCATTTTAAATAGGTCTTAATTTCCCTTTGTTTATGCAATTGATCCAACACACAATAAATTTTTTTAGCAAAACTCTATTTATAACTAATATTTTAACAGTCTGTTCTGCATAGGTTTAGTTTATTAAAGTTATTAGAGAGAAAAATGATGGTATGTATACAACTAGGGTATAACTTGACACATTATTTAAAATATGTGGCTCAGAGGTAACTCGTTAGAATTATTTTTGATAGGGCACGGACAAATTTTAGCTGTTGGGCCATTAAAAAAACCTTAGCATTTAGCCTTATGTACATCTGAAATTTCTTTGTTCATGGTCTTAAAGTCTTAAATTTGATTGGTGAAGCCTGCAGAAACCCTAAGTTCTCTGTGGGAAAGGAATAATGCTGATTGGCAACGTTAAAGGGATAGTTCACTCAATTTAAATTCTGTTATCGTTTACTCAAGCTTCATTTCAAAAACGTGTCTTCTGTTGAACACATCATTTTGAAGAAAGCTGGAAACCTCTAACCATTGACTTTCGTAGTATTTGTTTTTCCAACCATGAAAGTCAATGGTTACAGCTTTTTAATAAAATTTTTCTTTTGGGTTCAACAGCATAAATAAACTTATAAAAGTTTGGAGTAAATTTGTGAATATTCCTTAAACATCCTTTTTATTAACAGGCCATTAGTCTGCTAAATCTCTCAATAGTGCAGATCTTGACAGTATTAAATGTTCAATAAAGGTCCCATGAAGTGCTTTGAAATATGCATATATTTGACAATCTCAACCGATACATGAAGAGAGGGTGGGACATAGTGTAGCTCCTCATCTTTTTTTAAAAATACAGCCAATAGCGTTTTGTTTTTACCAGCTTTGCCATTGAGAGCAATTGAGCTCAAGTGCATCAAATGAGAAGAGTGTTGAAGGGACGGGGCATGCCAGACACTAGAGAGCATTTGATTGGTTATGATTTGACACTGTAGTTTGAGGTGATGTTAGTATTTCTTTACATTTTGTCTTATGTTCAATTAATTAAAAATTGTAAAAATGATTAAGTTCATTTATTCATTCATTATTTTTTTGGCATAGTCCCTTTATCAATCCGGGGTCGCCACAGCGGAATGAACCGCCAACTTATCCAGCATATGTTTCACGCAGCGGATGCCCTTCCAGCTGCAATCCATCTCTGGGAAACACACTATGGACAATTTAGCCTACCCAATTCACCTATGCCACATGTCTTTGGACTTGTGGGGGAAACCAAAGCACCCGGAGGAAACCCACATGAACACAGGGAGAACATGCAAACTCCCCACAGAAATGCCAACTGAAATTCACCTTTATTTGTATAGCGCTTTTACAATGTAGATTGTGTCAGAGCAGCTTCACATGCATTATAAAAAAATTGAAACAGTGTCAGTCCAGTTTTCAGTGTTGAAGCTCAGTTTAGTTCAATTCAGCGTGGTTTAATATTCACTGTATTATTATTCACATATTCACAATGTTCACGAACCAGCGACCTTTTTAATAGCCTAAACTATTAAGTTAAATAAAAAAATTAAAATTGACGATGGTTTTATCAAGACTTTCAGAAATAGGGGGAAAAAATAAAAATAAAAAAGCGTGAGACTGATAACGGCAGCCAGAAGAGAGAATACTTCAAATTTACCATCCCGCTCCATAGACATTGTATTACAAACACTTCACATAATTGTAATTAATTTTCTGCAGAGATTACATAATACATACTTAAATACTTATAAATACATACATTTAAAAAAAATCTAAATATTTAAAACTTTTAAGGATTTAAGATGCTGATGACTGTTAGTGTAGTGAATGTTAATTTTGGGGTGAACTATCCCTTTAAGAAAAAAAAATTGATTTACAGTGGGCTGAGTTACTTCATTAGCAATAACAACAGCAATAAACAGTAGTCAACATTTGAAATGGATCAAATAAAGTTGATCAAAATTGACAAAAGTGGGTGTTATTCAATTATTTTAGGGCTACTTTGATTAAAGGTTTCAGACCTTTGAAAATGTTTGGGGTCAGAAGGGTTTATAAAGCTTTATTCGGTTATTAATTATATAATATTCATGTCTTGAGCAGCTTAGAATGATTTCTGATCATGTGACACTGGGGACTGAAGTAATGGTTGCTGAAAATTCAGTTTCAGTGTCATGGGATTATAAATCATTTTTACAACATATTCAATTCAATTACAATAATTGCTTTTATAATAAATATTGTTTCAAAGCAGCTTTACAAAAGGTGCACATTATTACATTACAATCAAATACAAGTTATTAAAGAGAAACATAGTTAACCTGCAGTTTTATTCAGATATTGTCATTATTTTTTACTGTATTTTTGAAAAATTAATGCAGTATTTTTTAAACTAAAGTCATCTGTAAACAAATATCCAAACAAAAATAATTAGCCTCACACAATTTTTTAACTTTATCTTTACCACTAACAAATACAGAAAGTGAACAGGTTCCAAAAACAACAAGAAAAACAGATATAATACCTATGCTCATTCTGGAACATATTTCTAAGTCCATAGGCATGCAAAGTGTATAAGGATTCATTTCAAGGGTTACATTTCTGACGTAGTCTATGGTTTAAAAGTCAGGAATAGTACAAGGTGTACTGTAGTACTGCACCTTAGCTTTGCATTTGGTCAAAAGAAAAGGGAGGGAGGGGGGATGGAAAAAAAAATCATAGATAGTCAATTTAATATTTTCAACCATTCATAGGCCTCTCAAGATACCTGTTTTTTGTTGTATGATATATTGCAACAAAATATATTGCGATAAACGATACTATTGTAATTTTATGCCACTCACTATATAATGCTAGAATGACAATATAATATCATCACAGTGCAAGTACACTCTTCCAAAGAACACATTATATTTTATTCTTGAGAATAATTAATTTAATTATAGTCATTTTAGCAATTTAATAATCAGGCATTGGAACCAGAATGTCAATGCATATCCTAAACAAATAATAATAAATGTTAACAAAAAAGTGCAAGGTGAAAAGTAACAGAGGCTGTGATATCTGCTACCAGATCTATTTTCAGTTGTCAGACACCCACATGAAAATATACTAAAGTAATTTATAGTAAATACTATAGTGTTTTTTACCCATACTGACACTGACAGCTCCATAAGAGATAGAGATGTTGCACAATCAGCTAAAATATTGCTAGTATTGGTTTTTATATATGGCCGATATATATTGCATCACCAAAAATGATTGAGATCATGTCCACGTGTTGTGCGATAAGTCGATTTATTGATTATTGTGACAGGCCTAACCATTTATCCTAAAAAAAAGAAATTCTCAAGATGAAAAGGCACTGACCTCAAACTTTAAAGTGTAGATGTATTTTAGAATACCCCCTTTTGTTTTAAGGTTTATGCAAAACCTGATTATTCATGTTTTGCAGCTACATTTGATAATATTCCAAGCGCATCTTGTGCTTCAATGGACCTTTTGTACAAAGGAGTTACATGGTCGATGTCACAAATTTGCTTACATTTGATTAGTGACCTAGAAAAAGTGAAGGATAGTTTTATTTTTAGCCTTTCTTTGTTAGAAATTGATCAAAATCCCTTTTCACTGAAAGATTTTTCATTGTTGACTTTCAATTTGGACCCCACTGTAATATATTTGTTTACACTTTTAATAGTTTAATGAATATACAGTTACAAATATACAAATTTATTATCCCTCCTGTGAATTCTTTCTTTTTCATGTATTTCCCAAATTATGTTTAACAGAGCGAGGCATTTTTCACAGTATTTCCTATAATATTTTTTCTTCTGGAGAAAGTCTTGTTTGTTTTATTTCAGCTAGAATAAAAGCAGTTTTTTATTTTTTAAAACCACTTTAACGTCAATATTATTAGCCACTTTAAGCAATATTTTTTTTTTCAATTTTCTATAGAACAAACCACTTATACAATGACTTCCTTAATTACTTGCCAAGTTAACCTAGTTAAGCCTTTAAATGGCACTTTAAGCTGAATACAATTATCTTGAAAAATATCTAGTGAAATATGATGCACCGCCATCATGTCAAAGATAAACGAAATCAGTCATTAGAAATGAGTTATTAAAACTATTATGTTTAGAAATGTGCTGAGAAATCTTTTGAGTTAAACAGAAGTTGGGGAAACAAGTATACAGGAAGGCTAATAATTCAGGACTGATAATAATTCAGGAGGGCTAATAATTCTGACTTCAACTGTATGTAAGATTACATCTAAATGTGTTAAATATAAACATTAACATCTGATACAATCAGTGTAACACGTGTATTAACTTTTTGCAACTGTATTTGTACAGTTTCCTCTTTTTTTAACTGTCATGTTACCATGCAGGCGTTTAAAATTCTGTTCTGTTTGTAATGTAAAGTGATACAAATGATGCAGAGGGTTGACAAAACGATCAAACAAATGAAATCAGCAGAAATTATGATAATGTAAGCGACATTCTGTGCTTTTCATTTTATACAGTAACAGACACAGAACTCTTTATTTTGTCTTTTCAATTCATGTGAATGACCTTAATAGCGTCTATTTTCGGCATAAAAACAATCACAATACATTTATTCTCAAAGGCTTTTAGTCAGGAAAGTTGTTCAAGATTATTCCTGACAGTCCAAACAGGTGGGCTTGACAGAGATGAATCCAGCTCACTGGGGCAAACGGTCACATCCTTTGACCTACATTCCTACACTCTCATTTGGTTATTGGACTAGATTTTGGTTATTAACATTTGTTTAAAAAAAGAGGCGGCCTAGATTTCACTGACTGAAATGTACTATGGTGGTAGCATGGTACAGAGATATTATGAAGCCGGTAAATATACTAAAAGAGTCATATATTACAGAATTTAATAAAATTGTGTATATTTATGATTTATATTTATGTCCGACTAACTCATTTTGGGCGGCACGGTGGCTCAGTGGTTAGCACAGTTGCCTCACTGCAAAAATGTTTCTAGTTCGAGTCCCAGCTGGGTCAGTTGGCATTTCTGTGTGGAGTTTGCATGTTCTCCCCCTGTTGGTGTGGGTTTCCTCCCGGTGCTCTGGTTTCCCCCACAGTCCAAAGACATGTGCTATAGGTGAATTGGAGAAACTAATTTGTCCATAGTGTATTAGTGTGTGTCTGAAAGTGAGCATGTATGGGTGTTTGCCATTACTGGGTTGCGGCTGGAAGGGCATCCGCTGCGTAAAAGCATATGCTGGAATAGTTGGCGGATCATTCCGCTGTGGCGACCCATGATAAATCAGAGCAGGGGCATCTCTAGACACAATTTACTGGGGCACGTGCCCCAGTAAAACCCCTAGTGTCCCAGTAAATGCTTTGAGATATGATTTACTTCACATGCAAAGTGTATTTAGTAAGAGTGGTAATCCCGGAGTAAAGACGTTATTCTCTATGTGCAACCAAACCAACACTGCAGTACTGCAACACTTTACATATATGTATATATAGTGAGGAAAAAAATGATTTGAACCCCAGCTGATTTTGTAAGTTTGCCTACTAACAAAGAATTTATCAGTCTATAATTTCAATGGTAGATTTATTTGAACAGTGAGAGACACAACAATAACAAAAATTCAGCTCAATATACATACATACATACACACACACACGCGCACACACACACACACACACACACACACACACACACACACACACACAC
>CAIGQQ010029763.1:1207076-1219688 GCA_903798035.1 Danio albolineatus
ATGTAGTATATTTACATTTACTCATTTTCAGATGCTTTTATCCAAAGCACTCACAAGTGTGGATAAAAGAAGCACATCAAATCACCAGAGAGTAGCTGTGTATAAATGCTATGATAAGTCTAAGTTCATAATTCACGTTTATTTGCTTGGCTAACCTGGTTACAACCTATATAGAAATATTTACTCATTTACCAGATGCTTTTATTCAATAGGACTAATAAGTGTGGATAAAAGAAGCACCTCAATGATAAGATAAGTCTAACTATTCAGGTTTATTTGCTTCGCTAACCTGGTTACAACCCATACAGAAATTTAGTATATTTACATTTACTCATTTTCAGATGCTTTTATCCAAAGAGAGTAGCTGTGTATAAATGTTATGATAAGTCTAAGTTCATAATTCAGGTTTATTTGCTAGGCTAACCTGGTTACAACCCATATAGGAATGGGTATATTTACATTTACTCATTCAGTAGATGATTTTATTAAATGGGACTAATAAGTGAGGATAAAAGAAGCACTTCAAATCAAAAGATAGTAGCAGTGCATAAATGCTATGATAAGTCTAAGTTTATAATTCAGTTTTTTTTGCTAGGCTTTCTTGGTTACAACCCATATAGAAATATTTACTCATTTAGTAGATTCTTTTATTCAACGAGACTAATAAGTGTGGATAAAAGAAGCACATCAATGCTATAAGTCTAACTATTCAGGTTTATTTGCTTCGCTAACCTGGTTACAACCCAAATAGGAATGTAGTATATTTACATTTACTCATTTTCAGATGCTTTTATCTAAAGTGACTCACAAGTGTGAATAAAAGAAGCACATCAAATCATCAGAGAGTAGCAGTGCATAAATGCTATGATAAGTCTAAGTTCACTTTTCAGGTTTATTTGCTTGGCTAACCTGGTTACAACCCATATAGAAATGTAGTATATTTACATTTACTCATTCGGCAGATGCTTTTATTCAATGGGACTTATAAGTGTGGATAAAAGAAGCACTTCAATGCTATAAGTCTAACTATTCAGGTTTATTTGCTACGCTAACCCGGTTACAACCCATATAGAAATGTAGTATATTCACATTTACTCATTTTCACATGCTTTTATCCAGAGCAACTCACAAGTGTGAATAAAACCAATACCAATTTACCAATATCTACGGACCTTTTCACTTTTATTTTACTTTCATTTAAAATGTTTTATATATGTTTAAAATATATGTTTATATATGCAAGATCTCTTTTATAATTAGAATTTGTGCGGTTTTTTAACCACTTAAGGGAGAGTAAATAGTACATAAATTTTCCTTTCTGAATAAACTATCACTTTAATTTGCTGGTGTGTGTGTGTCTGTATCTGTGTAAAAGTTGCTTAAATCTCCAAAGGTCACTGTGTATTGGAGCTGTGTAGCTTTAGGCACTGTTTCAGTTGTTTCCCAGCCATCGTGTTGGGTTTTGCTAAGCAGTTCCTCTCTGATCCACCCCTCCCACTCCCATGAGATCCCTGTTTTATTATGGTGATGAGGGTTTATGCTTAAGCAGGGTGAGACGCTTGTGTGTGTCTGTGTTTGAGTGTGGAAGAACGGGGTTGGGATGTGAACAGACCCCTCTTTGCCACAGCATTGACCCTCGCTATATAGACTCTGAATATTCAATGTAGCTGTCTGCATTTGTTGCATTGAACACAAAACTGCCCTCTATAGTTGTTATGACAGAAACCAGATGACCCAGAAATACTAGTAGTGATATCTGTCTTGAGAGCTAAAGGCGCAGCTAAACCTTTAGCAGGGAACTTTAGTGCGTGTAAACAGATTGAAATTAGCACAAGGATGGTGAAAATGTTGTAGTTTAGCAGACTCATTCAGGGCAGACTGCTTTCATGGCAAGTTCTGTGTGTATTTAAATGTCCTGACATCACCCTGTAAAATAAGCTTTTGGAGTGTTTAACACAAACACAGTTAAAGCTTCATGTAGGGCTGTGCAATATGACGATATACAGTGGAAGTCAAAATTATTAGCCCTCTTATGATTTTTTTGAATTTAAATATTTCCCAAATGATGTTTAACAAAGCAAGGATTTTTTTCACAGTATTTGCTATAATATTTTTTTCCTTTGGAGAAAGTCTTTTTGTTTTATTTCAGCTGAATTAAAGCTGAATAATAGTATCTTGAGTAATATCTAGTGAAATATCTGTCATCATGGCAAAGATAAAAGTAATCAATTATTATAAATTAGTTATATCCCCAACAGAAATTGGAGAAAAAAAATTACAGAGGGGCTAATAATTCTGATTTCAACATATCCAGGGTGTCTGCGAGGTCTTTAAAAAATGTTAAATTACAAAAAAAAAAAATCTTAGCCCATAAAAGGTCTTATATTCAATTCAATTTTGTGTTGTAGGTCTTAAATAATTTTAAGCAGGTCTTAATTTCCCTATGTCCAAGTACAGCTATCCAATCAGGTCCACACAATAACCAATAGTCTATCTCAAAACATTTTTTATCGTTGTTTTCATTGCAAAGAGAAACAACTCACAGCAGTTGTTAGACATTGTTACAGCAAATTCTCCTAATTCAAGAGTTCACACTTAGCTGATGATTGATTATTAAGCTTGTTTGGCATGCTGTCCCGGGAGAGAGCCCTGAGCACATAAGATCCTCGAGCCCTGGGCTCCCTACCATTTGCAAGGCGAGAGGGGACTTTGAGCTCAGGTAGATCTCGAGAACTCCCCTGCGGTAGCAGCTAATGAACAGATAGTGATTGCTCTTAAGAGATAACTACATACTAGGAGCATGTCAATGGTGCTTATTTGGATTAGTCAATTAACTTACGTTGGATGTTTTTGGACGGTGGGAGGAAACCGGGGAACCCGGAGGAAACCCATGTTAGCACAGGGAGAACGTGTAAACTCCACACAGAAACGTCAGCTGGCTTGGTAAGGACTAGAACAGGGGTGTCCAAACTACGGCCCGCGGGCCATCTGCGGCCCGCAATTAGTTTAACGGCGGCCCGCGAGGCTTTTTATAAATATTGATAGAATCTGATGAAAAATAGATGTAATTCAATAAATAACCACCGGGTGTCGCTATTACGCGCCTTCAATAAGACCACACTGAAGTAAACATAATTGATATCCACGTTTTGGCGAGCCATGGAGCAACCAAGAAGAGGGAAAATCCACAGTGAGTGCGGGAAATGTCCAAGTTTTACAAGAGTTTGGATTCATCCAAATTTCCCTTGATGAAACAATGTCACTGTTCACATTAACAGAGTTTATGGTGAGTAAAATATATATTATGATTTTAAAATGTAGAAAATAATTTCATAATAATACACACACATACATATATATATACACACTCTAAAAAAAAAGGTGCTAAATAGCACCAAAACTGGTTCTTTGGTCGTAACGAGGGGGGAACCTTTTTTGGTGCTATACAGCACCTTAAAAAATAGGTGCTATATAGTACTTTTGTCAAATGGTGCTATATAGCACCTATATTGTAAGGTGCTCATAATGTTACTTTACCCTTCCGCAAATAAAACTGGCATAATAGTTATGAGAATTAGCTATAAGAACAAGTGCTTACCAGTAGTAATGGTGCTATATAGCACTTTAAACCCCCCAAAGAACCACTGAAAAACCTTTATGGTGCTTTAAAGGTTCTTTACACAGTAAAAGTGCTAAATAGCACCTCAAATACCGTAAAGACTTACTGAAGAACCACTGAAGAATTTTTTTTAAGATTGTATATATGTGTGTATATATATATATATATATATATATATATATATATATATATATATATGCGTGTCTGTGAAATTGTAAAATTTGGCCCAGGACAACATTTTGTTTTTTGCATCTGGCCCTCGGCCCAAAAACTTTGGACACCCCTGGACTAGAACCAGTGACGTTCTTCCTGTGAGGCAACAGTGCTAACCACTGGGCCACCGTGCCACCCATCTAGGAAAGGAGGAGGAGTAGGGGTGGAAGGGGGGATTCTTTGAAATGAAGATGGCTGTGATATGGAACTTAGGGTATTTATAGTGGCTTAGGAATCGTCTGATTGTTGAATCATGTATTGAATAATGCAGGACCAGCTGCAAGCACTCATAAGCACGTGATCCTTTCGAAATTAGTTTATAAATAAACTTCACTTAAATTGCCTAAGCAGGGAAAGAAAACTAAAGCAACACATCTCTTTACATGATCTTCCATTAATACATAAACTATGTGTATAGCCCTGTTAAATCTAAAGTTTTATTCATAATGATCTTAAAAGGGTCTTAAAAAGTCCTAAATTTGACCTGAAGAAGCTTGCAGAATCCCTGATATTGTGTGGATGAAATAAAATGTCAGTCTTTTCATTTTATGCTTTATTATTGTGCTTTCATATTATGCTTGTTTACGGTAATACCTTTTTATCATTTGGATGAGCAACCTGCATGCAGACAGAAATGTAAATAACAGGAAGTTGGTGAAGTAATATGAGTACATATTTGAGCATATACTTTATTCTATAGCATATACTATATATTTCCATGTGCTCAGTGTTAACTGATTGAATGTATTGTTAACCCCTTCAGACCCTGCGTCCATTACAATGGACATCTTTGGGACATAATTCAGGTCTGAAGGGGTTAATATACGGTGCTCAGCATATATGAATTTGAATATACATATATAAATATACACCCCTCACAGATCTCTTTTAATTTCATATTTTCTATATGATGCTATACAATATTATATTTGTGCATATACATTACTTTAGTCTGTACTAAAGCCAAATCTAGAGCTAATCTAACAAAATAACTTACGATAATGGTCTAATTTGTTAAATTAGTACAGCCAAATCGATATGTCAGGGAAAAATATTAAATACATATTTAAAAAGAAAACATCAGGAGAAAGAAAAAATAAATTGTTTAGTTGAAAATTTGTAGTAATTTTCTTGTGATTATTTCACTTGAATTTAAATGTATTATCTTGCTATCTTTAAAGATGTTTGATGACTAAAATATTATTTTAATAAAATATACATGTTTAATAAATTTGTTTTGTTCAAATGCACCACAATATATGACCTACATTCACTGAGAAATGAATCAAAATATTCAATTTCAAAATGGGGTGTACTCATTTTTGCTGAGCACTGCATATCATTATCAGTATATGAGAAGACTTATATGGTGATATGAGACTGTGTGATGACAGTGTCAAATATCAGTTAATTTCCCATTTGCACACAATGTGCAGTCGGTGTGTCTGTGTATCATGTCCATACACTTCATCATTCAAACATAATTAGAGCAGCTGCCATCCAACTTCACCACCCAGGGTGTGGCAGCAGCCGCTCCAGCAGGCCTTCATTATTTTTACTGAGCTTTCAGATTCAATCATTCATTCATTTTCCTTCAGCTCAGTTGCTGAATTATCAGAGGTTGCCACAGCGGAATAAACCGCCAACTAGTCCAGCACATGTTTTACACAGCAGATGCCCTTCCAGCCACAATCTAGTACTGGCAAACACCCATACATGCGCACATTCACACTCACACTATAGCCAGTTTAGTTCATTCAGTTCACCTTTAGAATGAATTTAAACCTCAGTAGATATTCTGACTCTGATTGGCTGTTGTCATTTTTGACTCCTGCTATAAGTGCTTATTTTTAGCTCTTTGCTTGTCTTTTTGCCACTGCAGCCAATAGCATTCATTCATTCATTCTTTCATTTTCTTTTTCGCTTAGTCCCTTTATTAATCCGGGGTCGCCACAGTGGAATGAACCGCCAACTTATCCAGCATTTGTTTCACGCAGCGGATGCCCTTCCAGCTGCAACCCATCCCTGGGAAACATCCACACACACTCACTCACAAACACACACTATGGACAATTTAGCTCACCCAATTAACCTATACCGCATGTCTTTGGACTGTGGGGGAAACCGGAGCACCCGGAGGAAACCCACGCAACCACGGGGAGAACATACAAACTCCACACAGAAATGCCAACTGACCCAGCCGAGGATCGAACCAGCGACCTTCTTGCTGTGAGGCGATCGTGCTACCCACTAGGCCACCGTGGCACCCTAGTTTGAATATATTAAGTATAATTTTATATATCATATATAAGCTTGGCAGACACGGTGGCTCAGTGGTTAGCACTGTCGCCTCACAACAAGAATGTGGTACAGGTGAATTAATTCATTTTCTTTTCGACCTTTATTAATCAGCGGTCGGCACTGTAGAATGAACCGCCAACTTATCCAGCATATGTTTTACGCAGCAGATGCCCTTGCAGCTGCAACCCATCACTGGGAAACACCCATACACACTCAATCACACACATACACTATAGGCAATTTAGCCTACCCAATTCACCTATACCACATATCTTTGGACTTGAGGGGGAAACCCGAGCACCCGGAGGAAACCCACACAAACATGCGGAGAACATGCAAACGCCACACAGAAATGCCAACTGACCCAGCCGAGGCTCGAACCAGCGACCTTCTTGCTGTGAGGCGATCGTGCTGCTCACTGAGCCACCGTGACCCCCACAGGTGAATTGAATAAACTAAATTGGCCGTAGTGTGTGAATTTGAGTGTATGGGTGTTTCCCAGTACTGGGTTACTAGTGTAAAATTCACTTTGAAGCATTGTTTACTCACCCACTTAAGTGAATTCAACAAATACTATTAAGGAAACAGCAAATGTAACCTAACAAAATTCTGAAGAATTAAAAAAAATAATAGTCATAATAGCAATATTTAATAACAGCTTCAATGTGGACCCCCCAACCGCATGAAGTGTTTTTGTTTGGTTGGAGCAGACTGACTGTGACAGTAAACTGATGCTTAAATATCGTTTTTCTTTTGTGGTGATCAGGAAGGTCTGGTTGCCATGGCAGCAGTAGTAATGAACTTGCTGAATAATGACCTCCACCTTTAACCGCATTGACGATTGAGGTTAAGGGTTAACAATGTATTGATCAGAAGCGGGTCAAAACTGTCCTAAGGAGATGATGGAGTATTAAACAGACCTTCCAAAAACATTCAAGCAGTAATAGGGCCACAGGACCGTGCTTTGACATTGTGTCAGATGTCATGCAAAGTGTTATCGGTCAGTGAGCATACTGCCATGGCCAAAGTCATTTTGCTGGAGCTTTGTGAGTGAAATAAATCTAAAATGGGTGATCTGGATGAAAAGAGTATTAAAGAGGCCTGATTATGCAAGAATAACTTTTATAAGGAGTTTAAACACAATTGTGTGGCAACAATGTGTGAATATAACCAGCTGATAAATGGTTAAAATGAATTAATTCTATTTTTTTCTAATCCCAATTTATAAAAACAGTCTGCAGAAACATTTTGATTGACATTCTCCCTTGATACATGTCATCAGAGTAGGAAAGCGGGGAGAATATTTTTTCAACACATTTCTAAACATAATAGTTTTAAAAACTCATTTCTAATCACTGATTTATTTTGTCTTTGCCATGATGACAGTAAATAATATTTTACTAGATATTTTTCAAGACACTTCTATACAGCTTAAAGTGACTTTTAAAGGCTTAACTTAGATAATTAGGTTAACTAGGCAGGTTAGGGTAATTAGGCAAGTTATTGTATAATGATGGTTTGTTCTGTAGACTATCGGAAAACAAATATATAGCTTAAAGGGGCTAATAATATTGACTTTTAAATGGTCTTTAAAAATTAAAAACTGCTTCTATTCTAGCCAAAATAAACAAATAAGACTTTCTCCAGAAGAAAAAATATGATCAGATATACTGTGAAAATTTCCTTGCTCTGTTAAACATAGTTTGCAATATATTTAAAAAAAGAAAAAAAAAAAATCAAAGGGGGGCTAATAATTCTGACTTTAACTGTATCTAGAAACCCAATGCTATCTCACGGCAATTCGTAACTTTTTATTTAGTGGCTAATTCGTATGAATTCGTACAATTTAGTATGATTTGCTCATCAACCAATGACGGTTGGGTTTAGGAGTGGGGTTAGGTGCCACGCCTCCTTTTTTAAATCGTACATTTTCATACGACTGAACTCGAACGAATTCGTACGAATTAGCCATTAAACTGGCAAAACGTAAAATACTTACGTTTTCTCGTGAGATCAGGCTGAGAAACCTTTCAATCTCACTCAGAAAAAGGGAAAGTCTACTCATGGTCATTAACTGTATATATTAGGGAGATTTACTGTTAATCAGGTAACAGATTTTTACAGTAGCCTTTTTACACTTTTTACTTTTCAAATCACAGCCGTTTTTACAGTTCACATAGTAATGTGAACAACTGACTGAGACAGATAATAGTCAGGGCTCTCGCATATTTTTAATCAGACTAGCAATACAGTTATAATCACAAGAAGTTATGAATATGCTGAAACTATATTAACAATAATTACCAATAAATATATATTAAACTGAAATATTTGTTGATATCAGAGTTTTTTGGAGTCTGAATATATATTGTGGAACCAAAGTTGTGCCTCTTGTAGAGCGTAATAATAGTTCCTGCGTGAAGATCAAGAACAAGTGTGTCTTTGCATTACCTAATTCATTTTCTGCTTAATATGATGCTCTAAAAGCATTGAGATCAAAAAATAAGAGACTTAACAGTCAAGATGCTCATCTAAGTCAGGTTTACATAGAAGAATAGTGAAAATATATATAGACTAAAAAACAAGAATTGCATGTAGTGTGAAATGTTACAAATATATCATTAGTATGTTGGTTCAAGTATCCCACAAGCCAACACTGCAAAATTGCTTTAGCTAATTGGTCTGTTTGCCTAACCAATGGCAAACTGAGTGTTTGTCATGCAGAAATTGCGCGCTTTACCTATAACCTTGAGTTTCTCGATAATACTGACCCTTTAATCTGCTTTTGTCAGTTTGTCACCACAGAATAACATGATAAATGGGGGCATATTTATATTCTAGAGTGAAAATAAAGCTGGAAATATCAGCCTCTCTCTGTGACCCACAGATGTATAAATATAAGCGTGTTTCTGCTGACTCATACAGGATATTGCCCTCGGCTCCTTTCAGAAAGTGGATCAGATTCTGTGCAGCCCATGAACAAATGTAGACGTGTCTTGACTGTGATTTCTATCATTATCATACGATGCTGGAGGCTTATTGTTATTGCCACAGTCCTTTACTGGGATAAATATCAAGAGTCAAGCCTTTCTGATGGTTAATATTGAGGTTTTATCCAAAATTAATTTTTGAAATGGATTAACCTTTGATTTACTTTTATTTATTTATTTATTTTTTCATTGTAGTTGTGTTTGATAGAATTCCTCATGTATGAAATAGAAATTATATATTTGATTTATTTGTGCTGTTTTATAAAATTACTTTATATATTGGTTTTATTTATGTTTTTTAAATAATAAATGAAACAAAGAGAGCTATCAAGTCGAGAGAAATCAATCAATTAATTGCATAATGTGTGAACAAATATGTCTTTATAAGTCTTTTCCATGTAAGAAAAGAAGAAGCTATGAATAATAAAAGAGAAATTCCTCTGTCCTTTCTCCAAAATGGTGGATGTTGCAGTTTGAAGTCATTGCTCCATGAATTATTGAAGTTCATCTGATACTTCTTCACAGATGTGGTCGTCACTGATTTGGCCTGGCTGGCGTCATGCAGCTCATAGTTTCATTTGATGTGTAGAACTGTGATTATGTTTGTGAAAATGCCATTTTCGGACTGGTTGTGCCATATGAAGATGAACCAATTGTTTTTTCTGTGTGGCAATGAGTGCTGTGACCTCACTTTTAATAGATGTTATAAATGTTTTTGCTCAATGGTTGTTAGTTTTGGTCAAAATTCAGTTGTTTGCATCAGTGTGTTTTAAGAATATCTATTAGCTAGTGTGCTACAAAACAGTGCCAAATGACTGTTTATGAGAAAAAAAAAGCTAATATAAACATTGAATGTTCTCTGTTTGTCATTTCCACCTAAATGGATCAATGTTTTTTTTTCACGTCACCTCATACTACAGTTTCTCATCGAATCTTCTGACCAATCAAATGCTCTCTAGTATCTGACATGCCCCGCCCCCTTCAAGACACTTATAATTTGCTTTTCATTTCATGCGCTTGAGCTCAACCACTCTCAGTGGCAGAACTGTGATGAAACAAAATGATATTGGCTGTTTTTTTTTAAGGGAAAGAGCTACTCTCTTCATGTTTTGGTTGAAATTACATCAAATATCGAATTAAAATGCACATTTCAAAGCACTTCACGGGACCTTTAAAGGTCAATTAATTTGATCATTGTTTAAGTATCAAAATAATTTTTTATTTTTATTTTTATTTTAGTTTTTATAATGCTAGATAAAAGAAAAACATTTGCAAACATTGAAAAACGTGATTTAAAGTTGCCCCTCTTCCTACCATCATTGACATATAGCCATTACTTTCAACCTGCATGGCAGGACTCTGATATAATTTTCACCACTGGTCAAAGTTTATGTAGCAAAGAGTAATGTGGACATTTACAGATATATTTGTTGATTTCAAAAAGCTCAAAAAGTAGAGCCTGATGATAACAACACCCAGAGAAAGCAGTAACTCATAAAACATGTACATTTAAAGGGATAGTTCAACCAAAAATTTACTTACCCTTCACTTGTTCAAACCTATCTGAGTTTCTTTCTTCTGTTAAACACAAGAGAAGATATTTTGAGGAATGCAAGCTGTTGGCACTCATTGACTTCCGTATTAATTTTTTGCCTACTATCGAAACTGATGGGTGCCAGCAACCAGTATTATTGTGAACTATTCCATGAATGCACGTTTTGAGCAGTCATAGCCAGAATCCACTCACTGCTCAAAACACTGGAGTTGCTATTCAAGTTCTGAGTTTTTCACTCTTCCGTTTCTCTCAGTATAACAAACAAAGTGTAGATGCAATGCAAATGAGAGATTACCTCTGGAGAGCAGAAAATAGAGGTTTATAGCTGTGTAGTATAAGGTGCTATTAAGCTATTTTTTTGTGCTCTACAATGCAAAGTTAATCTCTAATGTGCATTGCATTTACTCTTTGTTTGTTATATAAGAACTTTTTTTGAACTAAGATGAGTGACAGAAGAAGTTTGCTCTTTGCATGCTTTCTGTGCTGTAATTCATTCAGGATTTAAATAAATCACTTATGGATTTGTCTTCAAAGTTGCAGTGATTCACATAGTGGAAGCCACTTAATCTAAGATTGCCACCTGTCATTGCGAAGCTTTTACTGCTTTAGTTAAGTGACTGAAAGTGGAGCATATGCAGGTTGATATGATTGAGTGGAGACACTGATTAGCATATTCATTTCCATATATACCAAACAGGGTAAGGGTGTAGAGCCTTTTAAGACTTGAAGAAATTATTTTATATTAGACAAAACATATACGTATGTCATTTTGATTATCAAATTGAGTTGAAAGATTCTGTGGAGTTCTTTGAAATGTGCATTTTATTCGATGCTTGACGTAATTTTAAATGAAACAGGAAGACAGGGCGGGACATAGAGTAGCTCCTCCTCCTTTTCAAAATCAGCCAATAGCATTTTGTTTATATTAAATTTAAACATTTGTCAACAGCGCATTTTAAAACAACTAATGCTAATTAAGAGTTCAGATCAATGCAGCTTTGATACTTGGATTATGTTCTGACGTTTAGTAAATATGTTTATTTTGTAAAGTGTTTAAGGGCGTCATGGTGGTGCAGTGGGTAGCACGGTCGCCTCACATCCCTTCAAAATGATCCTAATCAATCTAAACTCATGAATTGTTTTCAAACAGCTATTCATCTGGGGACATTATACTCAATATAATGAAATAAAATATTGCAATGTTGATTTTTTTTTCCAATATCGTGCATCAAATCAAATAATAAAGAGCACATGATTGCTCAGAAGATTTGATGAGTAACTGAAGTATGAGATGATGTCAAATATTTTGTTGATTCATTTTATCATAAGTGAATTTAAAGCCATGAATGCTTATATCATTTGTTATATCAAGCAATTGTGAGCACAACACACTGCATTATACATAACCTTAAGAATTACATCTAAAAAAAACTAAAGTTTTGATTTTACAGGGGCTGTAAAGGGATAAAGTTTGTGGATGAAAAGTGGCAGAGGGAATCGCAAAGCTTTTTCTTCCTCTTATAAGTCATAAAAAACTAAAGATGGATGCACTCTACAGTAGGTACAAGATGGATATAAAAAGTAGCATACCACTCCTTTACAAAATGTATTTCTCTTTGTGTGCTAAGATGTGTCAGGTTTTGGTTTGGTGTTTATTGGCCTGGTTTGATGTTTATTCACAAAAGCCACCTTTTCAAACTTTTCAAGGTTAAAAGTTGTTGAAAGAAGGATCAAGGTCTCAGAATGCAATTCAAAAGCATAAAAAAACAGGGAAAAAGAAAAACATGAATCACAAAATACAGAAAACTGCTAATTTATGGATGTTTTTTAGAGTGTGGCACTATCAAATTCCCATTTTAAATCCACATATTTTTTATTTAATGATGCCTGAGTGCTAGATTTATTAAGCTTATATATATATATATATATATATA
>CAIGQQ010029763.1:1234632-1247402 GCA_903798035.1 Danio albolineatus
GCGAAAGCGGACACTGAGCGACCACTCAGCGTAGTCATCCTCAGCGAAACAAACTTTGTACTTACCTATTCTCTGTGTCTTCCTCCTAGCCCTCCTGGTCCTCCTGAGTCATCCTGTCTTCCAGTTCGTCCACGTCTGTATCATCCTCTGTCGTCTGTATCTGGTGTGTGCTGTCCATCCTCCTGTATTCCTGCTACCCAGCCACGGAGGAAAAGACCAAACATCATTCCTGATCCTCCTGGCTATCCTTCATGTGCTCCTTGTTGTCATACAAATAAATACACTTACGTTTATTTACCTCTGTCTCCTGTCCGCTTCTTAACATATGTTAGTGCTTAAGTTAATGGCTAAAACTGATTTTTTTTTCATTTATTGTTTTAGTTTTAGAGGGCAATTATGATATGGAAAAGGACATTTTTACTTGATCAAATTAAATAGTATTTTTAAATGATTTTTTTTTCAAAATTCTGTTTAAAATGTTTGATTATTGTTGGTCATAATATTTGATCATGTTTCCAAAATTGCAGCCTTATTACCATAGTGCTGACTTTGCAATATGCACATAATCTTTAACGTACGTGATGCAGTCCAGTTGATCTGGGATTAAACAATTATAATGGTGCTTGAAAGCATTTTAAAGGATTTTTGTTACATTTATACATTTTTGTAATATGAGGTTTTTAATAAGGGCTTGGATATTGCACAGAAATATTTCTGTTCTTTCTAAAATTAGATTTTTTCAGTTTTGTGATGTTCATTTAGCTTTAAAGTCGTCTTTGTTTTGGTCCACTCTAAATGATGGATGTTTTAAGTATTGAAATGTTCATTTGCCTCTTAAAATACATGAAATTATTGATGACCTATGTTTGATTTAATAAAACATCATCTGTAATGAGAAAATACTCTAATGGGTATTTCAGAATACCTTTATTATGAATAGGGTTCACAGCCAGTTGTGCATGCACTCTTAAAGGATTTGTAGAAAATAAATAATAAAATTAATATTTTTAGAGGAATGTTTTACAAGGAAATACCATTCCAGTATACTTGAAAAAAAAAACATGTTTAATTTAGTGAGCTACTTTGCTGCAGTGTGTCTTTTCTTCACAATTATTTTTGAAATTTGCAAGCCATTTCTGAGTGAAAATGGTTTCTACATCAATTTTCCTTTCAGCAAAGCGCATGTTATGTGTGATTACAACTTTCTTTTATTAATTCTTTTCTTTAAAATACAAAATAATTCCCTAAGATGAGAAATCCCTTTCTTTAAATACATTTCTAATGCTTTACCATATGCTTGAGAGCAAGTTTACATCCTATCATCCATGATAGTGACTTATGACGGTCCATATTAAGCAAAATCTGCTAACTTTTTTTATATTAATGAGTTTTTTTTTTGCCACTTTTATTACTTGAAATTGGTCAAACTTTATTTTAATGCAAAATTCATGCTGTTAACTAACCATTAATTAAGCCTTATAGCTCAATATACTATGCATTAGATGCTTATTAGTAGTTTGTAAGATAGTAGGTTTAGGTATTGGCTATAGCATTAGGGATGTAAAATTAGATCATACTTTGTAAGCACCAATAAATGGTTATTATTGTAATAATAGGCAGGTAATAAAGCAGAAGTAAGTCATGTGAATTAGAGCTACATGATATATTGTTTTAGCATCGATATTGCAGTAGTTTTTGCATTGATATTGCAGGATATGCAATGTTGAGTCTGGATTATAATGATGATTTGCTTGTGCTTTTGAGGCCTGTGACTGTTTGAGGATTTTAAAAGCATTCACACATAAGAGATTTTATCATTTGTAACTATTAGTTTTATTAACTTGTTTACACAACAAAGATTATGCAGTAATATTTCACATTTGATTATTCAATTACTGTATACTGTTAGACAATAAAACACTGTTTATTTCATTTGTATCTTTTACTTTATTGGGTTTATCTATGCCCATAGATGTTTGTTATATTTTATGCATTTCATACAGAATCATCCCAATCTAAATCTAAAATAATAGATTCTTTTCAAATAGTGCAAATTCAAGTCATCTGGTGAAATTGTACACATTGGGTGGTTAACTTCATTGTTTTATGTTCAATTCACTTAAATTTGTAAAAATTAAATTAATTCATGCTTTGATGCTAAGACAACCTTTGACTGTCCCAGATAAGTCTAAAACTAGATGGGAACAGGATTTGGGGATAACATTAGAAAATAACCTGTGGGGTCAGTTACAGTATGTAGAGATGGGGTTACCTCAACTTTGAACTCCAGATTTAGACTAATCCAGTTTAATTTCTTACACCAGCTTTATTATACTCCATCCAGATCACACAATTTAAAAACAGTATTTCTCCCCTATGCTTCAGATGTGGTATAGAAGAAGGTACATTTTTGCATTCTACATCGCTGTGCCCTAAAGTGAAAGTGTAGTGGGTACAAGTATGCAATATCATATCACAGATTCATGGAATGGATTTTCCATTGCATCCAGAGATATGTTTATGTTTATTGGGCAATGATACAAATTCTAACCTCCAGCATGTTCATGATATTAAGCTTACTGAAATGTTGCTGACAATAGCTAAACAATGCATTGTCTTAAAATGGAAAATAGACATTGATGTACCAATTGTACTGTGGATTTTAGAAGTTTGCCACTGGTGAAGATCACATATTCTTTAAGAGGAAAGGGTGAATTATTTAAAAAGATTTGGAATCCATTTTTGAATTATATTAAACAAAAGTACCACATGATTTGATTTGACAAAATAGTTTTTCTCCATTGGTTTACATTGTATCTCCTCCCTTTTTATTTATTTATTTATTTTTATTTTACTTATATTTTATATAATGTGTATGTTTTACTTTAGTTTGTTTGCTGCTTAGTTTTGATGTTCTGTATTGGTCTATTCGAAAAAGCAAAATAAATATATATAATCACAAAACTAACTTAATTCCTTCATGTCGCCCCAACATGAATTGATTGTGTGGAACCCAGCATTTTTTAAAGTGTGTGAATTGTTACTTAAACTAAAGTGTGACCCTTTTAATCCCATTCTCTGTTTTTTGTCTCTTTTCTGTAAACAGATTAACCAAAAGTCCCTGTCATCAGGATCCTGTTGCTTTTCACCATGAACGTTGTCATATCACCAATGGCCAGTGAGGCTTCGTCCCCTATGATAACTTCAGTGACCCCAACCCTGGAGCCGGGCCCCGATAAACATGATGACCTAGACCCGTGTGAGCCCAGTGTTAGCGCTGATGGGTCGACCCAGAAACAAGATCCCTACCGCAGGTTCCAGAAACCTCCACCTCTCCACACTGGGGCCGACTGGAAGGTGGTTCTTCATCTGCCAGAGATTGAGACCTGGCTAAGGAACACCACGGAGAGGGTCCGGGATCTCACACACTCTGTGCAGCAGGACAGCAGCAATAGACATGTGGATGTGCATCTGGTGCAGCTCAAGGTGAGAATGCTTTTATACTCCATCCAGTTGTAGCATTGAGTTTGGAGGTATTTTGCTGTATTATGCTGTATTTAGGTTTCTGGCAACATACCAGCAGAGGTGGAAGGAGTAATAAGATCTTCTGCTCAAGTAAAAGTACTGTTACTTCCAAAAAAATTTACTTAAGTTAAAGTTACATGTTTATAAATCTACTCAAGTAAAAGTAAAAATTAACTCATTAAAATGTACTCATGAGTAGGGCCAGACGGAATCTGTGGACATTTTATGCTATTTCTGCGGAGTATTTTGTTAAAAATCTGCGGATTTATGTGGAATAATTTTGGGAGTATCATAACTAAAATTTTAATATATGAAATAAAAAGTAACACCTTTTTAATTTTTATTTAATGTTTACAATGCGAATCTAATTAGATCCTCTTTATTTAGTAAGCAAAGCAAGTCTCTCGTATAAAATATCTGCTAAAACACAGAAAATAGTACTTTACAAACTGTATTGTAAATAAATCATATGAATAATTCCATATTAGTCAATAATATTGCTGAAATTAATTTGAAAACTGATTAAATATACATTTACACTCCTTTACAGAAGTAAATAAACAGAATCAATGATGGGTTAAAAATCTGTGTGCACAGATTCCGTGTGGCCCTACTCATGAGTAAAGAGTAACTATTTCTCAAAAGAGACTATATAAATCTCATATATTCATTTGAATAAACAACTTTAAAAATTAAAGACCAACAACAACAAAAATTATATAATTATATTTATATAAATTATATAATTAATTAAAATATTTTACAGATTATCCTATTTAACAATTTAAACTAATTCACAAATTCTAATGCAACATCTGCTGTGTTAGTTAAATTGTGCAAAGATACAGCTTTTATTCTAGCCGAAATAAAACAAATAAGACTTTCTCCAGAGGAAAAAATATTATCAGACATACTGGGAAAATTCCCTTGCTCTGTTAAACATCATTTGGGAAATCAGCATTTGTAAAAATATCTTCTTTTGTTTTCAACATAAGAAACAGAATCAAACAAGCAAACGCGAGTAAGTGACAGAATTGTCAGTTTAAGGTGAACTGTCCCTTTAAGCTGTCATGGCTACCATATACAATGCACATTACAAAATAAGCGCCACAAAGAGTGGGAATTATGCAAGTGTATTCATAGCTGACCTTGTCATTGCTGGGGTTGACACTCCAGCAACAGTAAATTGATAGTTGCAGAGAAGTTAAACATTAGTATCAAGGCAGGGCCAGTAACGATCCTGAATACTGTCCCAGGCATCTCTCATGCTGGCCCCAGGCCGTCGGGCAGTCCTTATTGTTGAGCTCTGTACTGTATTTTAAAGACAAAATGCTATATGCCTAAAATCCAGTCATTTATAGCGGGATCATTAACAGCAGTGCAGTAGTTCATCTTTGGTGTGTAGAGATTGAGGGACCGCTATAAACCCAGAATGGCCACAGCGGATGTTTGAGTTGTAGATTAGCTGGAGTGAATGTGAATCAATCATATAGAGGAGCAGAGGTCTTATCATATTCCTCTACTCAACTCAGTCTTGATTTCCACTAAGAGCATAGCTTGATGGATTTGGTTTTGGGTAGATGTTGCATCGATAGGCATGTGTAAATATGTATCGATTCCCATAAATACATCCATTGTACTGCATTTCTAGGCAAACTTATTTCTTATGCATGACAGAAATGAAAACTCATTTATTCATTTGCATGACTTAATCCCTCTTTACAATGGACATTAACACAACTTCGAAAACCTATCTGTTTGCTTTAAAGCATTTCTGATCTCCTTGGGGAAGACAAAACCAGAAAGATAACATTATTATTTTTATTATTTTTGATGAATGTTTTTATTTATTTATTTATTTATTTATTTATTTATTTATTTATTTATTTTTACAAATTATAAATACAATTAAAAGTTCTATGCAAATATTGTATTGGGTGGCAGGGTGGCTCAGTGGTTAGCACTGTCACCTCACAGCAAGATCGCTGGTTCAAGTCCCAGCTGGACCAGTTGATGTTTCTGTGCAGAGTTTGCATGTTCTCCCCGTGTTGTTGTTGGTTTCCTCCGGGTGCTCCGGTTTCCCCCACAATCCAAACACATGCTCTATAGGTGAATTAGAGAAACTAAATTGACCGTAGTGTATGAGTGTGTGTGTAAATGTGAGAGTGTGTGGGTGTTTCCCAGTACTGGGTTGTGGCTGAAAGGGCATCCGCTGCGTAAAACATATGCTGGAATAGTTGGCGGTTCATTCCTCTTTGACAACCTCTGATAAATCAGAGACTAAGCTGAAGGAAAATGAATGAATGAATAAAACTTCTATGTAAATATTGTATTTATTTTCTATGTATACGTGTGTATTGCATATGCATGATAAATGTAAATATGTGTAAATAAATGTACAGATGTGGCCTTTAGAAATGCTCGTCTCAGGGAACAGAATGTCATGACTAACCTCGTTAGCCGCAGCACTCAGGGAAATTCTCTGACTCAGGAAATACATTAACATTAGGAGGCAGCTAAGCTTCATTCTCAGTAGTGGCCAGTTCTGAAGGTGGAGGACTCGACGCCCTTGTGTGGCTGTTTCTCCGTGGAAGGTGGAGGTGTTTTCTCCATGTTTTGTTCATATTTGCTAAAATCTAATACAATGCTGCGCCTGGGATAATTGTGTTTATTGTTTTCTGACAAAAGAAATAGTTTCTTTTTAGATAGTATTGCCAACTCGCCACAGCCATAGCTCTAATATTACATTTTTGACTGTAGGCCTGCATACAAAACTTTTCACAGAGCTCAGTTAAATGTTCTGTTATCAATAAACTGTTAAAGCCAAAGCTAATGGTAAAATACAGGTTGTAATCTAATTTAATATAGTTAAAATAAAAAAATATATATATTGTTTAATAGTAGGCTAAATAAATATAACATATTTTTTAAATTAAATGAATAGGCTATTTAAATTTGTAATATATATTGTATTGAATTCATATATTTGTATTAAATTTGTAAGGGGACTAAACCGACAAGAAAATGAATGAATGAATGAATGAATGTATTAAATTTGTATTTAATATATATATTTGTAATATATATAGTAATAGAAATATATTCTAAATGTAAATATATTTAACACATTTATTGTCACAACAAATTTTTATTTTGTATGTGATTAATCGCGCTTAATCTTTTCCCAGAGCTATTTTATTTATTTTTTGCTTGAAAATGTATTATAGTATTTGCTTAGTAATTATCAATTATATCAACAATAATAGTAGTAGTAATAGTAATTATTAATTATATAGTGTCTTTTGTTGCTGTTTTAAATTACGTCTACAATTAAATATAATGTCAGCTATGAAAAAATCTGATGCAGATATTAATGATTAAACATTTTTACTCTGAAGCACTGCGGCGTGGTGGCTCAGTAGTTAGCAATGTTGCCTCACAGCGAAAAATTTGCTGATTCAAGTCCTGGCTGGGCCAGTTGGCGTTTCTGTGAGAAGTTTGCATGTTCTCCCCGTGTTGGTGTGGGTTTCCTCCGGGTGCTCTGGTTTCCCCCACAGTCCAAAGAAATGCACTATAGGTAAATTAAATAAACTAAATTGGCAGTAGTGTATGAGTGTGTGTGATTGTGAGAGTGTATGAGTGTTTCCCAGTACTTGGTTGGAGCTGGAAGGGCATCCGCTGCGTAAAACATATGTTGGCTGTTTATTCCGCTGTGGTAACCCCTGATAAATTTGATAAACATTTGCATGTTCACATGTCTCTTACATTAGATATTATAGTCTCATGACATGCAGATAAACAAATAAAATATTTTAGATTAATTTAAAGTGTTTTATTTTGTTTTTTATTTAAAATTTAAAACACTCTATTTTACTTTTATTTTATTTATTAGCGTTTCATAAATTCAAACATCCCCCTTTGTAAAATCCTGCTCTACTACACTGTAACCGTACTCCACATCAGCAAGTATTCGATACAGAGATGATAAGATTACAGTGAGAGTTTCAGGGTTTCTCTCACAGCTGAGCAGTTACATCTTTCTGCTCCACTTTCATATGGATCGAGACACGATTACATAACACAGTATGAAAGAATGAGGCTTCAGTACGGCTGTTTTTCAGGTGTGTTCTCATTTCATCTTCTGGGTCTAGATGTTTAATGAGAACCACTTTAGAAGATTTAAAGGAACACTCCACATTTTTTAACTTTTAAAACTTCCCTACAATTGAGCCTTACCACTTTTTAATCCATACAGCCAGTATCCTGGTCTGACAAGAGCACTTTTAGCTTATCTTAGCTTAGCTTAGCATAGATTATTAAATACAAAATGACCAAAGGTTTCGATAATTTGCTTATTAAAGCTTGACTCTTCTGTCGTTACATCCTATACTGAGAATGATGGATATTTATTTTATTTATGCACTATTTATGCAAAGACATGCACTATAGGTGAACTGGATGAACTAAATTGGCCGTAGTGTATGAGTGTGTATGTGAATAAGTGTGTATAGTTGTTTCCCAGCACTAGGTTGCAGCTGGAAGGGCATCCGCTGCGAAAAACATATGCTGGAATAGTTGGCGGTTCATTCCGCTGTGGCAACACCTGATAAATAAGGGACTAATCTGAAGAAAAATAAATAAATTAATAAATATTTATATGACATGGACATGCTTAACAATACACTGACCTTAAAATGGAAATGCGTTTTGTGTCGGACTTTAGTAAAAACATTTATTTTCCACCTGAAGTCCCCAGACAGGTAGATTTTAGACACTCGAAAAATTTTTACAATTTAAGTGAAGTTTATTTATAAACTAATTTCGAGAACATCACGTGCTTATGATTGCTTGCAGCTGGTCCTGCATTATTCAATACATGATTCACCAATCAGACGATTCCTAAGCCACTATAAATACCCTAAGTTCCATATCACAGCCATCTTCGTTTTGAAGAATCCCCCCTTCCACCCCTGCTCCTCCTCCTTTCCTAGATGGGTGGCACAGTGGCCCAGTGGTTAGCACTGTTGCCTCACAGCAAGAACGTCACTGGTTCTAGTCCTTACCAAGCCAGCTGACGTTTCTGTGCAGAGTTTACATGTTCTCCCCATGCTCACGTGGGTTTCCCCCAGGTTCCCCGGTTTCCTCCCACTGTCCAAAACATGCAACTTAAGTGAATTTCAATCCAAATCGCACCATAGACATGCTCCTGGTAAGTAGTTATCTCTTCATAGCTATCACTATCTGTTCATTAGCTATTACTGCAGGGGAGTTCTCGAGATCTACCTGAGCTCAAACTCTCCTCTCGCCTTGCAAACGGGAGGGAGCCCCGGGCTCGAAGATCTTATGAGCTCAGGGCTCTCTCCCGGGACAGCATGCCAAACAAGCTTTATAACCAGTCATCAGCTTAGTGTAAACTCTTGAAAATGTTAGAATTTACATGAAATACAGGCTTACTTACACAAATTACAATAAAACTATCAAACACAAACATTTCCTCAGTGTGTACATATTCGTTTAGATTGGAGCCACTTTTTGGACAGGGTTGAAATCATCTGCAAATCTGTACAAGCGGAATGAATTCAGTTTCACAAGACTTGTGGCTCTATAAAAAAAAGAAGATCGTAGTTTAAGCCTGGGAATACTACCAAGTTGATATTTTCTAGATCGATATTACACCTGCTGCAGCCATGATACAGCAGCAACATTTCTAAGTTATTATTCCAGAATTAGAGTGTATTTCCTAGCCTTATCATACCAGTCAACATACCACCCCCCCAGCTGCCTAAATAAACTCAACAGGCACAACATCAGATTGTCATTGTATCCCAATGTCATGAAGATGTTGCATTTTGCTTGAAAGTGAAAATCAGGTTGACGTCATACTAACAACAGGCTCATGTCAATGTCCAACTTAAAATTAACCAAATTTAAACGTCTAATGATGTTACAGCTTAACAATGTGTGGACGGTACCACTATAACGTGTATCAGAGATTGGATTTTGGTTGCCATACCTGATTAATAAATGTCAGTATTTTACGTCAACAGACGTTGGTTAAAGATGTGGGCGCGACCGTGGATTTTGGTCACTTTCCAACACAACCTAAAATCAACCAAATATCAACATCATTTGATGTTGTTATTGGACATCAAAATAACACTGTCCTTAGATGCCGACTAGACATTAAATTTTGGTCACCCGACCTCACGATGTAAATCTAACCTAATATTAACATCTAATGCTGGGAAATTAAAGCATAATTCTCTTAAACAGCCATTAAACATTTAAACAGCCCTCTTAAACATTTAAGAGCAAGGAGCGTCTGCTGGTGGTTCAGCAGGACTATCCGTAAAGGGAGGATCGGCTCTTTGATAATGTTTATCGCCGCCCTTCATAGAAAGATCAAAAATACGAGATCATTCCGGGAAAAACCGGAGGGTTGACAGGTATGAGCCATATTAATCTAAAAATATCAACTTTTCATTTTCCGTCAGTCAAAGTACACATCAAAAGAGTAACCAAACTCTTTTTAAAATTTTTTTTGAGCCAGATGCTAATGGTCTAATCCAATTCAATGATTTATGCTAAGCTAAGCTAAGCTAAAAGGGCTCCCGCCAGACCCGGAGAACAGCTGAATGAATTAAAAAATGCTAAAACAGTTTTAAAATGAGCCTATTTTCCAAACAAAAGCGCAGTGTTGCTTCAGTCAGCCATTCAGCCACTTTCATGAGACAGTCAGTAGATCTGCTTCATCATATCTGCTCACATCATCATGACAGGCGTTCACAGAAACAGAGCAACGCTTTCAAAAACCCAGAGAGAGTCATTTAACCTAAAAAAGCAACAGACTTTAGCTTTGAATAAGTGAAAGGGAAACCGTCTGCGTCATCGTCTTTGCATTATTGATGTGTTACTGGAATCTCTGCTTTAACCGAACGTCAGGAATGTGACCTGCTGGTTTCCTCTTTTCCTCCAACACTGCGTTCGTCCATTTGTCTGCTGCTCTTGTTGTTAAATAACACACTGCAGTCTCTGGTGTCACAGCATTTTACAGCCAGCCCGAGAAGCTGCTGCCGTTCCTCTTAATAAATCATGGCGGAGGCTTTTAGAAGAAGTGAGTGTGTGAGTCTGTGTGCGAATGTGAGTCTGTGTGAGTTTGTGCATGTGTCTGTGTGCATATTTGACATTAACATATTTAGCTCTTGAATCAAGTTTAATCTATTGTACATTATTTTATATGTGCACGGGTGAACAAGATACTTATCAACAAGATAAACAAGATACTTATCAGCCACCGGTTTTACAAATAATAAGCTTTGTGAGTTCGTCATATAGCCTATTTAAAGAAATTTATTTTATGTTGTCTTTTTTAAAGACAATTTTACTACAGTTTTATTTATTAATCTGATTGTGAAATGTTTTGTTTTGCACTTCTTGTGCACAGAATACATTTAGAATGTTAATATGTAGCTTGTTTGAAAAAGCAAAAACAGCTGCCAAAATCACAATCGCAATATTCGTTCAAAAATATTGCAATATGATTATTTTGTCCATATTGCACAGCCCTAATACAAACCTATGTAAATACTTGTTTCTATATACTTTACGTGTAGGGTAACGTTTATATGTTCCCATAAATATAAAAGAAACCAATATTTGAGCACATGCAAAAACAAAATTATATAAAAAAAGACGAAAAGGGACCACACAATGTCCTACTTTGCATATAAAAATGTGGTTTCAGTGTCTAAATATGTTTTGAGGCATCCCTCGGAGTGTGTGTTTGTGTAATTCTGTGTGTGAATGTGTGTGTCTTGGGTGTCTGTGTGCATGTGTTTGTGCACGTGTCTGTAAAATAATATGCCTACTGGGTAAGCAAAATAATCTAATGTCAAAACGAAAAGCATGATTACTTTACTCACCCGATTGGCAGATTATTTATCTTGTATTATAAAGAAAAAAAAAAGTCTTTGATTTTGGTGGATTATTTCTTGAAACAAGACAAAATGTTTTTTTGTTGCGATCACCAATGATGTTGTCTCTGCTGGTGATTAATTCCTGTAGTCCATTATAATAACCAGCTGTGTTTTCCCTATTGGAGATCACCTTCTAATGAAATACATCTCCCAGAAATCCTTGCGCTAATCATTCCTGCCTCAGCTGACTGCCATTGGGACACACACACTCACAGCTGAAACTCATCATCACTCATTACACAGACTATAGATACTGTACCTCTTAGTTTCTCATTGTCATTACTGAGTATTGTTTTGCTGTGAGCAGGTTTCCTTGATGTGTTTTTGACTTTGGAGTGTTTATCGTGTTTTGACTCTGCTTAGCTGCATTTGGAACTACCCCTGTCTGCATATCATCCATTTGCAACATTTTGCTTGTCTAGAAAATGCTTCTTGATTTAGTAATTTTTCGATAGTTGGACTAGAAACAAGATGAAAACTCTAAGCATTTTTTGCAGTGTACAGCAGAAGATATTTTATAAGTTTTATTGTGTTGCACCACCTTTTTTCATTAATATTTCAGACGTTTTTTCTTCCTTGGTTTGGTGGAGCACCTTCTTCCTCCTTGTTTTCTGTTTGTGTGGTTGTTGCGAAGAATTCTGTGCTTCTTGCTGAATCCAGTGTTATTTCGAGGGGGTGACTAAAGTCTTTGTGTTCGCTATCAGCAGACAATGAGTCAGTGCTGGCAACCCATCTATTTCTCCATGAGAGTCAGCTCAGAGTCAGCACAGACTGATACTTCTGCAGGAGTTTTCATACTGATGACAGACACCACTGATTCTTCAGCATGTGTGATGATTTCACAGATTTCACCTTTTGAATTGATATTTTCTATAGAATGCTTTACAACACCATATTTGTGCATCTACATTAGACTAGTCAACCAAAAGCCACAACTGGCTATACTAAAATTAATATGTAAGGGGAAAAATATAAAATAAAATTGTAATAAACAGATAAAATCAAGAGATACATAAAATTTTTATTTTTTATTATTATTATTAGACTGTAAAAAATTATACAACCAATTAGTTCTGACAGCATATGTTTTTAGGTCATTGTAACCTATTAAACTAAATTTATCATGTTCTAACTTAATTTTACAAATTACGCAAGCTTTATTTGGTTCAAGGTTATTTGATTCAGTTTACAATTTCAGGCAACCAGGATTTATTTTAAAGTGTATTATTATTATTATTATTATTATTATTATTATTATTATTATTATTA
>CAIGQQ010029763.1:1255919-1274112 GCA_903798035.1 Danio albolineatus
TTATTATTATTATTATTATTATTATTATTATTATTATTATTATTATTTTTGTATTTTTATAAATAATATTTAATAATGTTTTTATTTAGTTTTTGTAAGTTAAATATTTATTTTTTCATTTATTTAATTTTTGTAATTTATTGTTGTTAAATATTTGTTTTATTTTTGTTTTCATTTAGTTTTTGTAAGTTAGTATTGTTATAAAATATTTGTTTTTGTTCATGTTTAAATAGTTTTTGTAAGTTGTAATATATTTATACTTAGTTTTTGTAAGATATTATTGAATATTTGTTTTTTATTATGTTCATATTTAGTTTTTGTAAGTTATTATTATTAAATGTTTGTTTTCATTTAGTTTTAGTTGTAAGTTGGGTAACACTTCACAGTAAGGTTCATTGGTAATGGATTTACTAACATGAACTAATCATGAACAACACTTGTACAGCATTTATTAATCATAATTGAACATTTACCAATGCATTGTTAACATCCAAATCTATGCTTGTTAACATTAGTTAATGCACTAACTAACACTATGAACTAACAATGAACAACTGTGTTTTATTAACTAACGTTAACTAACGTGAACATATACCGTAGTAAATGTATTGTTCGTTGTTTGTTCATATTAGTAAATGCATTAATTGACATTAACTAATGAACCTTATTGTAAAGTGTGACTGTACGTTGTTATTAAATGTTAATTTCTTCATTTATTATTATTATTATTATTATTATTATTATTATTTTGTATTTATTTTCATTTATGTTTTGGTAAGTTATTATTCATTCATTCATTAATTCATTTTCTTGTCAGCTTAGTCTCTTTATTAATCTGCGCTCACCATGAACCGCCAACTTATCCAGCATATGTTTTACGCAGCTGATGCTCTTGCAGCTGCAACCCATCACTGGGAAACATCCATACACACTCATTCACACTCATACACCAGGGCCAATTTAGCTTACCCAATTCACCTATAGCACGTCTTTGGACTTGTGAGGGAAACCGGAGCACCCGGAGGAAACCCACGTGAACATGGGGAGAACATGCAAACTCCACACAGAAATGCCAACTGACGCTCAAACCAGCGACCGTCTTGCTGTGAAGTGATCATGCTACCCACTGCACCACTTTGACACCCTATTGATATTTATGTTTTTATTTATTTGATAAACAAAAATGATGGTTAAAATGATGTTAAGTCAAAATTGAAAATATTAGTTATTTTTATTGATTTATACAAGTTAATTATATATTTGCTGTGATTGAAAATCAAGGTCATTCCTACCTTAACTCTTCTGAAGTAACTGTGTTGTCTAAAAAAAATACAATTATGTCTGAATATTTTGACATTGTTTGCTCCATATGATATATTTATTTTAAATTTAGTAGAACGTCATCAGTGGTTTGCAGAACAAAGCAAAAAATCAGGTAGCACTTTATTTCGATGGTCCATTTGAGTATTAGTAGACTGTCTGCTTAATATCTGTTGATATAGACATTTACCATTCCTTCAACAGACATTTAACTGACTATAAGAAACTTTGCAAGTACATGTCAACTTACACTAACCCTACCCTTAACCCCAACCCTAACCCCAACCTAACAGTCTACTTATAATCTAATAAGAATTTGTTGGCATGTACTGTAGATGCAATGTAACACATACAGTAATCCTGTGAAAATGCCCACAAACAATTCCTTTGTTGATTTCATTTATTTAAAATAGAAATCGTTTACAGCATTAAAAAAACGTAGATGAGTTTAAACATGCTTACAGAATATTAATAACTATAATATATCTAATATTAATAACTAATATTAATAATTATACAGTGCATTGTACTAAAATGGTATTACTGTATGCATATGATCAACTGGTCAAAAATCCACATAATAAAGCCAGAGTGATCGGGTCTTGTGCTACACTGAAGGATTTAGTGACAGTGACCTTGGAAAATGACATGAAATATTGATTTGAACTTAATGTCTTGTGTGTGAGAGGGAAAAGACACCACAGAGTCGCATGAGAGACATGAATCCTGCAGAGCTAAGAAAGAAACTGAGACAAAGATCAATTAGACTTTTCTGTGGTCATTTCCATTCTGCAGTTGACCAATGAGAATCAGTTTGTGTCTGATTATAGAAAGTTAAACATACTGTTCAGAATAAACCCTGATATTAATTCCAAGCCCATAAATGTATTGGTTTTGTACATCAAACATGTACACAGCTGTGTTACAGTATGTGTCCTGCAGTAGGTGATCTACAGTATGAGCTGGTCTCTACTCTACTGTTTGTGTTTGAGCCAGCAGAGAGGTATGAGTGTGTGGGACCTGCTTCATTTTGGCAGCATGTCTGACCTACATTCAGAGGTGCCGTGTTATTTTAGGATGTGGACGACACTGTATCAAAGATGATGTTGGCTGAAACTCCTGTGTTGCTGTGTTGACAAGAGCTGCAGTTGGTTTGGCATGTCGGCCGTGCCCTATAAATGTTACCGTGAACTATATTCCTTCTCACCCTTGACTTTGTGCTTTTTAGGTTCTGACATTTGCACTGGTTTTGAGCAAAACACTCAACCAACAGTACTTTTTTTTTTAGGAAAAGAAAATATACCCAATGATGCTGAAAAGTGTTAGAACACCTCAGCTGAATCAATTAAATGCAAATCTTTTAATGCATTTATATTATTCAGATTGACTTATTTCTATTTTAGAGATTCTGTACAACAAAACTGACTTTTTAGCCAGAACATTTAACAAAATCTAGTTTTTAGAACAAATATGTTTTATGAAACGTGTCTAATGCAGGCCAGCAGTGAAAAGGGGGGTCTTTTTCTCTAAACGTGGATCCTTTTTGCATTTTTTCCCCAACATTTTGTATTTGATTAAGAAGTTTAAATACATCATTTTGGTGACATTTTATAAAATATTTTGTGCTGGATTAGCTTGTCTTTTAGAATCGTGTATGCTTTTTGCAGTATCAAAAATAATGACTGTTTTGTCAAGTTGCTTACTAAGATCATGTGCAAATTTTGTCAGTCTAAACCAGAGATGCCCAAACTACAGTAGGGCCTGCAGGCCAAAGTTGGCCCATGGTAGTCTTTGATTTGGCCCGTCATCCCATCTGAGAAGAGACGGAGAATGATGGAGATGGTTTACAGCAGCGATGCCCAAACTAGGGCCTGCAGGCCAAAGTTGGCCCTTTTCATCCTTTTATTTAGTCTGCCAGAGGGAAATGATTAGGAAGGGTTGGGAAATGCCTTTAAAAGAAATTCTCATTTCAATTTTAAGAAAATTAAAAATCTAAAATTGAATGCCATAGTAAATACGGTTGAAGTAATTTTTTCTGTTTATTTGTAAATATTATGAAATAAATTAGGAAATTACCCGCAGCCCTTCATAAGAAAAAGTTTAGGCACCCCTGGTCTAAACTATTTTTTTAACCATTTTAAAGTTTATTTTCATGGGGACTTCCCTTAGAGGTAGACATATAGTGATATTCAATAATGCAATGTATTGTGATAATCAATATGCAAAATTAATTAATTCATTCCTTTTCTTTTCGGCTTAGTTCCTTTATTAATCAGGGGTCGCCACAGTGGAATGAACCACCGACTTATCCAGCATATGTTTTTGCCCTTCCAGCCACAACTCAACACTGGAATCCACCCACATACACTCTTTCACACACATACACTATGGCCAATTTAGCTTATTTAATTCACCTATAGTGCATGTCTTTGGACTGTGGGGGAAACTGCCAACCACGCCAACACGGGGAGAACATGCAAACTCCACACAGAAATACCAACTGACCCAGCCGTGGCTCGAACCAGCGACTTTCTTGCTGTGAGGCGATCCTGCTACCCACTGCGCCACCGAGACGCCCCAATATGCAAAATATTGATAATTATTTTAACTTTTAGAGTGCTTTATAAATCTATTCAGATTGTATTTGTGGTTGTTCATGACATTTTAATACAAAATAATTACCAAAAAAGATTACATAAAATAATTAAAAGGACAAATTCTGGACCTTTTGGCCTTGGGGGGTGGGTCGTGTAAACCTCCCGAACCCCCCATCCACACACACTCATACATTACAATGTATTTGATTACAAATAACTCATAGACATTTTTTTTTATTTCAATGTGAATTTGTGAATCATTTTATTTTATTATTTTGCAAAATATCTAAAGGATTTTTTATGTCCTTTATGAAAAGTCATATTTTTCTGAAGTTTTATAAATGACGTTGTGTTATGTTTGGACAAAATGAGGCAACTGTGAGAGTTTTCTAGCAGCTGAGCCTCCGGATGGGGGTGGGGAACATGACATGATCCAAACACATTAGTTGCCCCAAACAGCACATTGAAGGTACACTCTTGTAGTGCAACATTTGAGTACAACAGTTGTTATCTGACTTTTCATGCAATTGTTATCTAGCATAAGGACATTAGTAAGCTGAGACTAGAGTGTCCGAGTACTTTTCTGGGCCACTGTAAATATGCAGTTGCTGTGCACTGTATCTAAACCACCTCATGTTATTCTGTTTTGTGATCTCATCTTCTGAAATTAGCTCTGCTTCTGAAACTAGACTTTTAATATCACCTTCTGGCTGCTTGCTTCATGATTTGAATCACACTGACAGTAAAAGAAAAGCCTCCCAGACCTATAGTGACCCACGGCTGTAAATGTGCTCTTCACTGCTGTGACTTTCACATCAGATGAACCAGATGCTGCAAGGAACAAACAAACAGAAAAACCTTTATGTTTTTGTTACGGATATGATAGCTGGCTGACATCCAGTTAATTAGCAAGTGTAATAATATTAATATACAGCTGAAGTCACAATTATCAGCACTCCTGTGCATTTATCTCTTTTTTATGATTCATTTTTTTTATTTTCTTCAATAATTTAACAGTACCATCGGTTTACAAATTTTAACATCCTTTTAACACCCCCTTCGTTCTCCCCTCCCCAACAGCAGCAGTGACTGTGATTAGATGTTGCTATTATAAATCCAGTAGATACAGATAAATAATATAAGCTCAATAAATCAAAAAACATCCATACAGAAAATGATAGTTAAAAAAACAATAAAAAAGGTTACCAAATTAAAATAACAATACAATAATAATGATACATAAATAAATCAAACAAACAAGATAATTACACTTTTACCATGCGTCTCACCACAGTGCTCTGATTCATCCTCCAAAAATGCCAAATACTTTCCCCATCTTCTCTGATAAAGATCTAATTTATCAAGTAGTCTATATGTCATTTTTTCATATGCTGCCACCTTCCCCAATTCCGTAACCCATTCTTGCAATGATGGTGGACCTGCTGACCGCCATCCCCTCATAATGATTTGTCTTCCAATCATAATACTCATTAGAATCCACTCAGACATCTTTACACCAGATCCCTACACAAATGGGTCTCCCAGTACATATATGTTAGGACAAAAGGAAAAACAGCATCCAGAAACCTCCTGAATGTAATTATGTACTTTAACCCAGAATTCCTGTATTTTAGAACAGGACCACAGGGCATGCATCAAGTCTCCTTCTTCGCTTTCACACCTCCAGCATTCAGCAGAGTCCTTCAACCCAAGCCTGAAGAGCCTACTCGGAGTCCAATAAAAACCATTCAAAATTTTAAATTGCATGCATTTTATTTCTTTTAAAAATATTTCCCAGATGATGTTTAACAGAGCAAGGGATTTTATGCTGTATTTCCTACAATATTTTTTCTTCAGGAGAAAGTCTTATTTGTTTTATTTTTACTAGAATAAAAGCAGTTTTAATTTTTTTAAGGTCAATTTTATTAGCCACCTCAAGCAATATTTAGCATAATAACTTGACCAAGTTAACCTAATTAACCTAGTTTAGCTTTTAAATGTCACTTTAAGCTGAATACTAGTATCTTGAAAAATATCTAGTAAAATAATAAGTACTGCCATCATGGCAAAGAGAAAAGAAATCAGTTATTTACTCAACTCAATTTATTTCTAGAGCATTTTCAACCAACCACAATGGGTACCAAAGCGATTTACATAAAAACACATTATACATGCAAACATACAAGAAACCAAAATACATAAACTCACAACACGATTAAAAGCTAAAGAAAATAAGTGTGTTTTCAGTGACCTCTGAAAAGAATCAAAAGTTGGAGATATTCTTAAGGAGAGTGGACGTCTTGGGGCTGCTACTGAAAAAGCACCTCGACATTTCAAGCGTGATCGTGGAACGTAAATATAGTCGATCCTTAGAACGAAGAGATCACACGGGTTGGTGTATATTAATTAGTTCAGAAATATACTCAAGGGCCAGGCCATGGAGGCATTTAAAAACATACAACTGTGCTTTGTACTGAATTCTAAACTGGATTGGTAGCTAGTGTAGGGAAACCAGTACAGGTGTGATGTGTTCTCCTTTTTTGTGCCTGTTAAAAGTTCTGGACTAGCTGCAGACGAGAGGAAGAGGTCTGACTTATATCCAGTTACATCAACAATAATCCAGACGAAAAAAAATGAAGGCATGAACAACCTTATTGAAGTCACTGAAAGTGAGGACAGACTTCAGCTTGGCAACAGATCTAAGATTGAAAAAACTATTTTGACAACTGCATTAATTTGGTGATCAAATTTAAGCTCGAGTCAAAAATAACACCAAGACATTTTTTCCATTTATTTGAAAATTCCATATTCATTAGAAATAAGTTATTCAAACTATTATGTTAAGAAACAGAGAAACAGAAACAGAAATTGGGATAAAAAATATACAGGGGGCTAATAACTAAGGAGGGCGAATAATTCTGACTTCAACTGTACATAATAACCCTAAATGTTTTAATGGGAGTGAATGCCATTTTCTAAACAGAAACAAACAAGGAATACCACATGGACAATATGGTGTATTTTGGTATATTCTAAGACCTCCTCTGTATTATTCACATGTCATGTGAAAATGACTCAAATATCATTCTACTTCCTCTCACATGAATACATAATGTGATGATGTTTTTGTGCTTGTGCCTGGATGAAGGTAGGTGCACGACAAGTAAACTTGACTGATGTTAATTCATTTTGTTAAAAGAATATTAAATGCTAAGACTGAGGAAATGCCCAGAAATCTGAGCTATTTCCTTCAGCAACTGTAATAATAGTATTTGGTATGCACGATGCAGATATATCCTGTTGAGTAATTCAATCTTTTGCAATCTCTCAGAGAATTCCGAAAGTACTGATGATGACTCACGTCTTGTCTTTTTTTATTTCTCAACAACTATAATTCATATAAACCATTTTGTCTGAACTTTCAGTGTCTTTCATCTAAAAACTCTTCATAGGGATGTGTCTGGAATGATTCCTAGGTTGCTGATGGAAATAAGCTCATTAGCATTTTAGGAAGTAGACGAGATCATCAGAAATATCGTATTTCCCGAGAGATGTACCCATCATATCATGTGTAATTTCGTGCATTTCAATTGCAGATCTTCATATCTGATGAGTTTCTGTGCATTTGTCTGTCTGATAGGACATCTGTGAAGACATATCCGATCATGTCGAGCAGATCCACGCACTGTTGGAGACCGAGTTCTCCCTGAAGCTCTTGTCCTACTCTGTGAACATCATAGTGGACATCCGGAGTGTGCAGCTCCTGTGGCACCAGCTGCGAGTGTCGGTGTTGGTTCTGAAAGAGCGGCTTCTCCAGGGCCTGCAGGACTCCAACGGGAACTACACCCGGCAGACTGACATCCTGCAAGCCTTCAGCCAGGATCACGACCAGGTCAGATACATCTCTAAAACATCATCCAAATGAAACCACCTAAAGCGGGTTCACCCTTTGATATGAGTACATCCCTTGCTAATTCACAAGGACGGGAACTTAGTTATGCAATGTTTTGCTGGAATTGTACCCTAAAATCATTCGCTATACCCTTCACCAAAGACATTCAGAATAGGACTGCACAATATATTGTTTCAGCATTGGTATTGCAATGTGCCAACCTGCAATAGTCACATCGATTACCCCTAAAAGTTGGCACCAATAACCTAGTGGTTAAGTGTTCATGCTCATGGTGACCTGAGTTGTATTTTCTACTTGAGGTCTTTTGCCGATCTTTCCTCCCTCTTCTTCCAATGCTTTCCTGTCTGTAATATCCACTGTCCTATCATAATAAAGGAGAAAAACCCCTGCAATAAGAATAATAAAATAATAATAACCCTAATTTTGAAAGTTTTGTTTACTGTAAGGTCTGTGAATATGTTAGACTTCAAGAAAATGTAAACAATTTGGGCACAAGAAATTATGCAATCTGTGGCTTAGATTTTTTTCCAATATCACTCAGCCTTGATTCAGAATAGGCAACCATAGCAGATTATTGTAGCTCATTGTACTTGCTTATCTCAAAACAGTTCTGGTGTAGTATAGGAGAGATTTGATTACATTTTAAAAATTGGTCTTGATCACCTTTAGGCTCGACTGGACGCTTTGACCGAAGTGGATGACTCTGGTCAACTGACTATTAAATGCAGTAGAGACTATTTTTCCCTTGACTGCGGCATCACTGCTTATGAACTGAGTGACTACAGTCCGATTGAAGACCCAGAAGGTCGAGGGCCACACTCGCTTTATCCTGAGCTGGAGCAAGACTTTCCAGAGCTGCTTCAGAGTGTGGATCTCCTCAACATTGCAGCCTCCAGACAGAATCAGTTGTCAGCTTCATCTACAGAAGAGCCTGTTACCTCCACCCAAAATCCCCAAAAAGAGACAATCAGTAGTCCCACAGAAGAAGAAGAAGAAGGTGCACCAGATTCAGCAATGCAGGAAGATTGCAACTTTGGCCTTTCCAAGAGGCCTCTTCAAGGTGGCTTCAGGAATGAACTGTCTCCAACACAGCCTTTGCCTAAAAAACCCATGTACCTGGAGGGTGACGGAGATACCAGGTTTGGTAGACCTTCACCTCTTCAGTACCAAGCTGACTTAAGCAGAAGCACACCTTCTCTTTTGGATACTCTAGATCGATCTAAATTTTGGCTGGAGCTGCAATCGGTTTACCCAGGCAGCGGGAGCCAATCCTACGAGAGCCTCCACGGCATGAATGCAAGGAACTTGCAAATAGGACTCAAAAGGTCAGGTCAAGTCCCTCTTGAAAGATGCTCATCTGAAGCTGTGCAGGAATTTAGCAAGCAGAAACATTTGTCAAGCCTTAAGACTATGCACTCCAAAGCAAAGCAGGCTTACAGTGACTCTTCCAGCCCACCACCATCTTCAGGAGAGGACATTTCAGACCACGAACCACGTGCAATGTCCTCCAGTCCTGATGGTCAAGCCCCCACAGCAAATTCCCTGTGGATCGTGAACCAGAACGCTCTGTGCAACTCCAATGTATCGGGCAACCTGAAAGAGCACTGGTACGGCTCGGATGAGTTTCTCGCTCTTCCTGCCCAGCTTAAAAAGACAGAGATGCTGGCGATGAAGCTGGAAAGCCTCGCTCAGGCTTTACCCCAAAGAGGCCTACAAGAGTCCATTCAGGACGTTGATGACTGGGAGCTCACAGAGGTCAATCCTGATTGGGAGAGCAACACTGATCTCCATTTGTTGCACCCCTATAAGAAGCCATCCCAAATCGGGCGCTTTTCTCCTACCTCCTCAAGCGACGTGGCTCCTTCTCTGGATGACAGTATTGAATCTGGACCCCTCAGCGAACTGATGTCTGAGGACGAGGGGGCACGGAGTACACCAGAGTCCAGGACAAGAAATGTATTGAGTGAGCCGCCCAATGCACCAAAGATGATGATCCAGTGCACACCATTGATAAAGCAACTGCTAGCAGATATTCAGCATCAAGACAACTATGATAACGTCTGGACAAAGATAGAGGTAAGAGATTTCTGCTTTTTGGCACAGTATTCTCACCAAGTTTTCCAATTTTTCCCCACATAAACATTGGATAAATGGCAATACCAAAGCTCATATTCAAATTTCACATATATAAAATATGCCATATATGCAACATTTGTTTTGAAATATTGCAAAAATTACCACATTCATATTACTAATTTGTACATATATGTTCAAATATATTTTATCTATCTATCTATCTATCTATCTATCTATCTATCTATCTATCTATCTATCTATCTATCTATCTATCTATCTATCTATCTATCTATCTATCTATCTATCTATCTATCTATCTATCTATCTATCTATCCATTCATTTTCTTGTCGGCTTAATCCCTTTATTAATCTGGGGTCACTACAGCGGAATGAACCGCCAACTTTTCCATCATGTGTTTCACGCAGCGGATTCCCATCACTTGGAAACCTCCACACACACTCATTCACACACATACTGTACACTATTAGCTTGCCCAATTCACCTATAGCTCATGGCTTTGGACCTGTGGGGCAAACTGGAGCACCTGGAGGAAACCCACGCCAACACTGGGAGAACATGCAAACTCCACACAGAAATGCCAACTGACCCAGCCGAGGCTCGAACTAGCAACCTTCTTGCAATGAGGCAATTGTGTTACCCACTACGCCACTGTGAGGCCCTCCATCCATCCATCCATTTGTAATTCGAATGGTTGGAAATTATATATATCTAAGCAGCCATTTTTGCAATATTTAGAAATATTTGCATATTTTCCATGCATCAGATTTCTCTATGGGGCCATATATTTCAAACCATAGTATGCTAGAATTGTTGTTACATGATTGCAGCATGTTGCATGTGAATGGAATTTAGCTATTATTCTTATAGTTATTATTATTTAGCTATTTCCAATTTTGGAAGACAAATGAGTGCCTGTAGCCATTTTTGCTTCCCTCAGCACTCAAAACCATACATAGCCAATCCCGCAACAAAATCTAAAAAGAGCAAGCAAGTGTTAACGCTAACCCTCTCCATGATTAAAGTTAGATTTATCACAGTTCTGCAGTTTGTGTTTAATTTGAAAGGGATATAATCATTAAGGAAGTCATTTGTATGCCTTAATCCTCGTTCGCATAGAGGCGGCAGCTAATATGTGTCACTACACTAAGCAGATATTAAAAACAGCTGATAACTAAAGGGGTAATGAACTAACAAGCCACCTCAGCCTTTCGCTAATATTCAAAGCTTAATTAACAGGATTGCACTCCTCGACAACCTCTCTTCAGTCCCAAGTCTGTAATTAAATGATTAGCTACATAATTAAGAACATGCAATCGTGTTTATAAAGGACCCGGGTGCTTGAGGAAACCCAAATTCGTTGGATTAGTTATTCTCTTTCTCATGGGTTATGTGGGAAATGGTATACAACCATGCTATTTTTGCTAATGCTAACGTATATGGTATGCAATCTATAAACAAAAGGCACATTTCTGTATATATTCAAACACCCAAATGACCTAGTATATTTGCTGAAATGAGCAGTATATTTGCAACAGTGCTTACTTCTTAGCAATTACTGTATCCCAACAACCTAATTGTACCTGAGTTTTGAGTGGTTAAAAAAAAATTCATACAAATGGCATTAAATATTCACATTAGACATATATTATATTCACATTCACATATATTAATTCATTAAGCTCACAATTTCAATCTAGGCTACTGTCTAGTCAGTATCAAGGCTACAATCTAGGCTACTAGCAAGCAACATGCAGTATGTATTGCTGTTTACAATGCTTATCATGGTATAATCCATATTGTTTACCCTAAATTAGCAAGCAACATGCAGTATGTATTGCTGTAGTTAGTATAATATGCTATTATATTTTAGTTTCAGGTGTTATTTAGCAATTCAACCTATGTGTGAACCAAACTGGACCTGAGTTTTGAGTGGTTTAAAAATATATTTAACAAAAATGGCATTAAATGTTCACATTAGATGCAAAAAATCAAGAATTAGATATTATAGTAATTAATTTAGCCTAGTATTTCAATCTATGCTACTGTTTCATATGCTTATAAGGATATAATCCATATTGTTTACCCTAAATTAGCAAGCAACATCAGAATCAGAATCAGAATCAGAATCAGTTTTATTGCCAAGTGTGCTTCACACACACAAGGAATTTGCTTTGGCTACAGAAGCTTCCAGTGTACATAAAGTGACATAGTGACAACACAGAATAAATATTATAAAAGACAATAGACATTAAACAGAGATGCAGTCCAACGATCTGGATGTTGAAATGTATGTACAGATTTGTCATAAATATACAGGTTATAAGGTGCTGCGTGCAAAAGAGTAAGTATTGCATTATATGTTGTTATAAGGTGCTGTGTACAAATGCGTAAGGAAAAGTATTGCATTGTATATTATTATTAGGTGCTGTGTACAAGTGCGTGTGAGAAAGTATTGCACATTTACTGCACAATAGGAGAAATATTAACTGTTCATGAGGTAGATGGCCTGAGGAAAGAAACTATTCCTGTGTCTGGCAGTTTTTGTGCTCAGTGTTCTGTAGCGCCGGCCAGACGGTAACAGTTCAAACAGGAAGTGTGCTGGGTGCGAGGCGTCCAGGGTGATTTTGCGAGCCCTTTTACTCACTGTGGAAGAGTACAGTTCTTGAAGTGTAGGAAGGGTAGTGCCAGTGATTCGCTCAGCAGTCCGGACTATTCGCTGGAGTCTACGGAGGTCAGATTTGGCTGCTGAGGCGAACCAGACGGTGATTGAAGTGCAGAGGATGGACTGGATGACAGCTGAGTAGAACTGCACGAGCAGCTCCTGTGGCAGGTTGAACTTCCTCAGCTGACGGAGGAAGTACAGTCTCTGCTGGGCTTTCTTTACAATAGAGTCTATGTGAGTGTCCCACTTCAGATCCTGAGAGATGGTGGTGCCCAGGAACCTGAATGACTCCACTGCAGCCACAGTGCTGTTCATGATGGTGAGCGGGGGGAGTGCAGGGGGGTTTCTCCTGAAGTCCACTATCATCTCCACCGTTTTGAGCGTGTTCAGCTCCAGATTGTTGTAACTGCACCATAAAGCTAGCCGCTCCACCTCCTGTCTGTATGCAGACTCGTCACCGTTCCGGATGAGGCCGATAACAGTAGTGTCATCCGCAAACTTCAGGAGCTTGACGGAGGGGTCTTTTGCGGTGCAGTCGTTGGTGTACAGGGAGAAGAGCAGTGGGGAGAGAACACATCCTTGGGGGGCACCAGTACTGATGGTGCGGCTGTCAGACATGATTTTGCCCATTCTGACTAGCTGTTGTCTATCTGTCAGAAAGCTGGTGATCCACTGACAGACAGAGCTAGGAACAGAGAGCTGGGTCAGTTTGTGCTCGAGCAGTGATGGGATGATGGTGTTAAAGGCAGAACTGAAGTCCACAAACAGAATCCTTGCATAATTCCCTGGTTTGTCCAGATGTTGTAGGGTATAATGCAGTCCCATGTTGACTGCATCATCCACAGACCGGTTTGCTCTGTAGGCAAACTGCAGGGGGTCCAGCAGAGGTCCGGTGATGTCTTTCAGATATGCTAGAACCAGTCTTTCAAATGACTTCATGACCACAGATGTTAAGGCGACAGGTCTGTAGTCGTTGAGTCCGGTGATCTTTTGTTTCTTCTGGATTGGGATGATGGTGGAGCGTTTGAAGCAGGATGGAACTATGCGCTGTTCCAATGATCTGTTGAAGATCTGCGAGAAAATGGGGGCCAGCTGGTCAGCACAGGTTCTCAGACAGGCTGGTGAGACACCGTCTGGGCCTGGCGCTTTCCTTCTCTTCTGCTTACTGAAGACCTGACGCACATTATCCTCACTGATCTGAAGATCAGGGGGGGAGAGGGAGATGTCTGTAGGTGTTGATGGCTGTGTATAAAGATGGTCAGGGCGGTTTTGGCTGGAGGTGGCTAGAGGTGTTGATGGCTGTGTAGAGGGTGTCTGGTCGAAGGTGTCAAATCTGCAGTAGAACGTGTTCAGGTCGTTAGCGAGAAGTTTACTGCCATCGATACTGGGGGGAGATGCTTTGTAATTCGTGATGGTTCGCAAACCAGTCCACACTGATGCAGGGTCGTTAGCAGAAAACTGGTTTTCCAGCTTTTTTGCATAGTTCTTTTTAGCCAGTCCAATCTCCTTTGTTAAAGTGTTCCTGGTCTTGTTGTAGAGAATCCTGTCCCCACTCCTGTAGGCATCCTCTTTGACCTGACGAAGCTGTCTAAGTTTTGGTGTGAACCATGGTTTATCGTTGTTAAATGATAAGTAGGTCCTGGTAGGGATGCATAACTCCTCACAGAAACTAATGTATGATGTTACGGTCTCTGTGAGCTCATCCAGGTCAGTGGCTGCCGCTTCAAAAACGCTCCAGTCAGTGCATTCAAAGCAGGCTTGTAAGACCTTGTCGTTGGTCCATCTCTTAACAGTCCTTAATACTGGCTTAGTAGTTTTAAGTTTTTGCCTGTAAGTTGGTATAAGATGAACCAGGCAGTGATCAGAGAGTCCTAGAGCTGCTCTGGCCACGGAGCGATATGCATCTTTTATTGTTGTGTAGCAATGGTCCAGAATGTTATTGTCTCTGGTAGGGCATGTGATGTGCTGTCTGAATTTGGGCAGCTCATGTGTGAGTTTTGCCTGGTTAAAGTCCCCAAGAATGATAAAAACAGAGTCTGGGTGTTTCTGTTCTGTCTCTGTGATAAGATCAGCCAGCAGTGAAAGAGCAGTACTCACGGTCGCGTGCGGTGGGATGTAAACACTGGTCAGGATAAACGAGGAAAACTCCCGCGGCGAGTAGAACGGCTTGCAGTTAATGAGAAGCACTTCCACGTCAGGACAGCACATCTTCTTTAACACAGTTACATCCGTACACCATCTCCTGTTGATGTAAAAGCATGTCCCTCCACCGCGCGTTTTCCCCGTTGCCTCCGTGTCGCGATCTGCTCTGTACAGCTGGAAGTCCGGTAGTTGTAGTGCGCTGTCCGGAATGGCTTCGTTTAGCCAGGTTTCTGTGAAGCACAGCGCAGCAGAGTTGTTAAAGTCCTTATTTATGCGTGTGAGCAGAAGTAATTCCTCCATTTTGTTAGGTAGAGAGCGTAGATTTGCGAGATGTATGCTAGGAAGCGGCATTCTGAAACCGCGCAGTCTGTTTTTGATGAGCGCGCCGGCTCGCTTTCCCCGCCTGCGCGTCTTGTAGCGTCTCCATAGAGACGCCGCGCAGCCGAGGACAACGCTCTGCAAAACGCCGGAGAAGTCCAGAACCGGCTGGTGATCAATTGGTGTGCACTGCAGAATGTTCAGCAGCTCATCCCTGGTATAACTGATCATGTTGGATGAACACAAAACAGGAAAAACAAACAAAAACATCGCAACAGCTGGGGAGCTTCGCACCGAGGCTGCCATTCGCGGCGCCTATCCGATGACAACAGCAATACAACATGCAGTATGTATTGCTGTTGTAAGTATAATATGCAATTATATTTTAGTTTCAGATGTTATTTAGCAATTTAATCTATGAATAAACCAAATTGGGCCTTAGTTTTGAGTGGTTTAAAATATATATTTAATAAAAATGGCATTAAATGTTCACATTAGATGCAAAAATCAAGAATTAGATATCATATTAATTAATTAAGCCCATTTTTTTCAGTCTACGCTACTGTTTCAAATGCATATAATGGTATAATCCATATTGTTTACCCTAAATTAGCAAGCAACATGCAGTACTGTATGCATTGCTGTAGTTAGTATAATATGCTATTATATTTTAGTTTCAGGTGTTATTTAGCAATTCAACCTATGTGTGAACCAAACTGGACCTGTGTTTTGAGTGGTTTAAAAATATATTTAATAAAAATGGCATTAAATGTTCACATTAGATGCAAAATCAAGAATTAGATATCATATTAATAAATTTAGCCTATTTTTTCAGTCTACGCTACTGTTTCAAATGCTTATAATGGTATAATTCATATTGTTTACCCTAAATTTGCAGGAAACATGCAGTTTGTACTTGTTGTTAGTATATTAAGCCATTATATTTTAGTTTCAGCTGCTATTTAGAAAGCTGACTACAAAGAGCAACGGATAGAACCTTCTTAAATCCAAAAATATTAAAGCATATCACAATATTTTTATGTTAGGCCACATGGTTAGTTCTACTAGTTTAGTTTACTACCTCAAAGACATAGAGGCGTACTGTTGCCATCTGGTGGTCAAATTTAAAAACACACCAGGAACAGCATTCTGTAAACCTAACTGAATATGAAATAAGTACTGTAGACTCTGCTTATGAAAAAAAAGTAGAAAATACAAATGAAAGGAATATTTTCAACAATATGCTGCAGTGGCCCAATGCAAGAACAGCTGGTTATTGTTTGGACAGTAAAATGATAACTTCCAAGATAACGTGATGTCAGCATCTAATGCCAATACATTCATTCATTTTTTTTCAGCTTAGGCTCAATTTCAGAGGTTGCCACAGCGGAATGAACCACCAACTATTATTATTACCATTATTATTACTGTTATTTACAATGCAGCGATTCGCTTTGTTACTGGTGCGTCATTTAATACTCATCACTGTCAACTGTATTCCTTATTGAATTGGCGTTCTCTTCAGTCACTTCAGTTGACAGGTTCATTAGTTCTGTTCATTTACAAAACTCTTATGGACCCTTTTCACAAGACTGTTATGACGCGTTTAACATAATCTTTAACATTTTGATAAAAAAAAAGTAAATTTTTATACATTTATGAATGTATTATATCATCTTTGCATCAAATTACAAAAAACAAATTACCGCTTGTGTGAGGTGTTTCTAATGCAGAGTCTATGAGGGCAGGGGAGTAAATTTGATGTTGTTCTCTCTTCTGGCTGCTGTTATCAGTCGCACACTATTTGTTTTCCTTTTTCTAAAAGTCTTGATAACACTTGATGGTGTTTTTTAATTTTATTTCAGCAAACAGGATTGTAAAAAAAATTGTTAACATCTTGTGTGCCACCTTAAAGACTGTGCCACCTCTGCCAAACCCAGGCCATGTTTGGCCCACAAGCTGTATGCCAGTGCTGGATGAATGCCTGCTGTACTAGCTTTATGCCAAATCTTGGCCAGAATTCTTTGCTACCTGGGTTGTGTCCCTGCTGCTTTGTATCTGCTTTTTATTTTGCCTCTTGGCCTGGTCGTCATTGTAAATGAGAACTGGTTCTCAATTGACTTACCTGTTAAATAATTATTCTGGCATATGTTTTACGCAGCGGATGCCCTTCCAGCCGCAACCCAGTACTGGGAAACACTCATTCACACACACTACGGTCAATTTAGTTCACCCAATTCGCCTATAGCGTGTGTCTTTGGAATGTGGGGGAAACCAGAGCATCTGGAGGAAACTCTTGCCCACACGAGGAGAACATGCAAACTCCAAACAGAAATGCCAGATAGCCCAGTCGGGACTCAAACCAGCAACCTTCTTGCAGCTAACCACTAAGTCACCGTGCCACCCCCTATTTTCAATAATAAGTAAATAATTATAATCAAAACAATTGCAAAAGGAAACGTAACGGCATTAGCACGGGTAACTGTGGTACTTTTGCAGGAAAAAAATCCCTGAATGTTTTCTATATATTTCAGCATGATCAATAGCATTGGACACGCTTTTACCAATGTCATGACTTCATCCTTTGAACTCTTTTATTTCACACTAATATTTTATCAGCCGCAAATCCAGTCTTCTGTTTCATCCAAGCGAATCAATGCTTCTAATCCTTCAGAAGCACCTTTGAAATATACTTCGTAACTCTCTTTATGCCTTATGAAGAGTAGCACAGCGATCCTGCCCACCTGATGAAGCTGAATGACTAGTGAAGGATGCCCTCAGAAGTGTTCTGCTGCAATCCTTCCTTTCATTCAGAGAGAGAGAGAGAGAGAGAGAGAGAGAGAGAGAGAGAGAGAGAGAGTGTATGTGCGTGTGTGTGTGTGTGTGTGTTTACGTGTGTATGTATGAGTGTGTTGTGTATGTAGTGTGCCTCGTTTCCCTAAATGTCCCCACAAGTATAGCAGTACTAGTTAACTTTGACTTATGGGGACATTTTTTGGTTCTCATTAGGAAAACGGCTCATAGTGTGTTTGTTTGAGTGTATGTTTTTGAGTTTGTGTGTGTGTTTGAGTGTGTGTGTTTTAGTTTGTGTGTGTGTGAGTGTATGTGTTTGAGTTTGTGTGTGTGTTTGAGTGTGTTTGAGT
>CAIGQQ010029763.1:1311171-1322530 GCA_903798035.1 Danio albolineatus
TATTATTATTATTATTATTATTATTATTATTATTATTATTATTATTATTATTATTATTATTATTATTATTATTTATGTATCCACAAAATGTGTTTAAACATTAAAATCTGTTTGTATTTTTTAATATAGAGTCTCACTTAATCATATTTTCATATAAAATATTTTATCATTATTATAATTACTCATTTTAAGCTGAGCTAACGATTAATAATTTGTGTTTTTTATATATTCAAATATATGCTTATTTATTATTTGTTATATTTATTATATGTTGAAAAAAAATATATATATATTCTTTTTTTTTATAAATGATGCCGCTTGTACATCGTCTTAATATATTTTGGGAGATGCCTGTGTCATTTCTGGTCAAAAAAACAAAACAGCTGGTTGAATAAAAGTAACTTTAGGTCAGAATTTGTCAGGGGTATGAATAATTTTGGAATTTACTATTTATTTTTTACATATTTTTCTCCATAATATTTAATTGTGAGCAACATATAACATCATCAACCACTGAAGTTTCACTGTTTAACTTCACTGAAGGGTACAGCGTGGCTTGTCGCAGGTCAAACAGTCTCTTTAAACAGCCCATCTCAGGCCGCCACATGGCCCATAGATTCATCTTAATGTTGGTTCAGGGAATTCATATCACTTCCACATCCGCGTTTCACTGACTAAACAATATTTGGAAACTGCTGTCAAGGCGCTCTTTTTCAATGACATGCCCCCCCCTCTCTTTGCTATTAATTCCTAATGCTTCACCACAACAGGTGTCGTTTGCGGTCATTAATTTGCTTTGGTTAAAAAACGGCTCACAAATGAGCAATGCGCGCCGTCAGAGGAGTAATATACACCCAAGTCTGTCCCCAGAATGCCATTAAGGTGTGTACAAAGCAGGCCGCGTTTCTCTCTCGACAGCCATAACGGTTTGTTATTATAGCTGCAAACATATGCTCGCGCCCGTCGCATCACATTGTGCCGTCTGAATTATTTTCTCAAGACCATAAAGTTTGAACATGGCTGGATGCTGGTCAAATGGCAATCCTGAGGGAATCCTGTCTAGTTTAGTTGTTCGCCTCTAATTAAACTGTAGGGGGAAGATCATACAGGCTGAGACGGCAGAGAGGAGATCATTAACAGCATGAACATGTTTAGGGTGCCTGTTTTGTTTTTTTAGATGAAAAAAACAAAATGAACAAACATATTTTGGCTAGAAACGCTATATTTACAATGTAAAGATGGGCCTTTTTGCTTGGGACTGTCAGCACACATTTTCTGTTGTTAAAAAAATATATTAATTAATTTTACAGTTTTTTTTCTTTTTGCATTTATTTATGGTTATGAGTTGCATTATGGGACCTTTATTTTTGCTCTGTCGACTTTTGATGTTGAAAATTTAACTGTGCAGTTTAACAAAGTGACTTTTATTGACAGGACAACATGCCAAACACGCATTTACTTAATGAAGCATCAGCTAAGTGTGAACTCTTGAAATTGTATATTCGTTGATTTTATATGATTATATGTGTTTTTAAATATTTTTTTATATTTTACATATTTGTCAATTTTAAATTGACTTTTACTTAATTAATATATTTATTTTTGTACATTGGTTTATTAGAGAATATTTATGCAGTAGACATACAATTCTGGGTTGGATTGATCCGATGTTTTGTCAAATATAGACAAACTCATTCCCAACATTTTTTTTTTAACTTAATTTGAAAATATTAAATTATTGTAATTTTAAGTCTGAAAATCTGTCCTACAAACCCCTAGGGTTTACCCATTTTCATCATGTTCATGTTTGCATAATTTTTTTTAATCTCACTTAATCATATTTTAATATTCATTCAGTCATTCATTTTCTTGTCGGCTTAGTGCCTTTATTAAATTTTTTTTTAATATTAATAATAATTATTATGAAATAATACATTTTTTAAATAATAAAATAAATTAAATATATTAATAAAATAATATTTTAATACATAAATATAAATTTATATATGTTTGACCCAACGATGGATTAAAAACAACAAAAACATATTTTTAACATTGTCTAGATCAGTGTTTCTCAACTGGTGGGTCGCGACCCAAAAGTGGGTCGCGGGAACATTTTTAGTGGGTCGCGGAGTGCGTGGTCAAAAAAAATAAAAAAAATATTTATTTTGCTTGTACCGGACTTTTAATTTTGAAATGCGCGCGCGACAACAGTTCAGTTTAGTTCGGTAACTGAACATTTCTCTACCCTAACCGCTGTTTACAGCATTTATCGTTTTTACTTTGTAATATTTCTATAATTTGATACATTTTGTTAAATGCAACAATAAAATATTGGGTCGCGGCTTGATGACCATTTAAAAATGTGGGTCCCGTGGCCAAACCAGTTGAGAACCACTGGTCTAGACATCGCATATAGTTTGAACGAGGCTAGACGCTGGTCAAATGGAAAAGGTACATTGTCTAGTTCAGTTATTGACCACTAATCATCTGTAGAAGGAACATCACACAGACAGCAGGCAGCAGAGAGAAGATCATTAACTGCATGAACATATTTAGGGTGCTTATTACAGCAAAAATACTGTATTTACATTTACAGCTTCATTTATCTGGCTGTACATGTATTATTAGTATGCATTTACCTTTACTGTAAAATATACAGTAATTTTCACAAAGCAACTGTAAATTACAGCAGCATACTAGATTACAACCCTACAATAAAATACAGTTCATATTACTGTTAAATACAGTGTAATTTATAAAAAAAACGAAGTATATGAATTTATATAAAAAAAACAATATAGTTGCAGTGCAGCAGTTTGCCAGTAACTTACTGTGAATCACTTATAGCAAAAATACTGTATTTACATTTACAGCACCATTTATCGTGCTGTATATGTTTCATCAGTATCTATTTATCTTAACTGTAAGATTTACAGTCATTTTCACAAAGCAACTGTAAAATACAGTAACATACTGGAGTACAGTCCTACAGTAAAATACAGTTCATATATTACAGTTAAATACAGTGTAATTTACAAAAATTGTTAACAGTGTAGGTCTGTTTTTGGTCTTTTTGCTTGTGACTCGATTCAACAACAAACCCAACAATTAATCCAATAATCCAACGGTTGCGTTTGTCTATATTTGATCCAACATTGTATTAAAAAATAACAACAACATTGTTTTAGTATTATCAATACGTTGTTTATAGTTTGAAAATGGCTAGATGCTGGTCAAATGGCAAAGGCAGGTTGTCTAGTTTTGTTATTGGCCACTAATTAAACTGTAGGGGGAACATCAGGAGATCATTAACAGCATGAAGCAGCAACAATCCCCCCTCAATAACATGGCTCTTAGAGGAGAAAATTGTCACGCCGTTCTTTCATATATCTGCACTACCGCAGCGAGGCACACATGACGCTGTGTAAATCGGCTAAATGTCAGAAGACACGAGGAGAGGATTGACAGCAGGCAGACTTCATATGTGCTACATATGTGCAGGGATTCACGGCTAATATTTGATGTGTGTTGACCAATTCTCAGGCCGTGACACATTCTGTCTTTCCTTGGAGAGATTTACACACCCATGGAAGAGGGTTTTAGACACCTGATGCCTAACTATTACTTTAGATTCTTGTTTGGGAATATGTGTGCACTAAACCCTGTATAGACATCTGACATCCAGTTACAGTATGTATCAGACTCCAAGGACCTGTGGGATGTGATTGGAGATAAATACAGAGCTGTTATTGTTGATTAACTGTGCCATGTTATAAAAATATGCTCTTTTTTTAAAGAGATTTCTTTTTGATCTTTTTGTTTGAGCTATATACAGTACATACATACAGTTTTAGGGCAGGTGCGTCAAGCGACATAAAGATTGACAGGAGCTCTGAACCAGTGACCGCGCACTAAGAGTAATAAAACAACAACGTGTCCATCAGATTAATAAACATCACCATATACTGAAAGAATTATGCACTCATTGACTAAATTCTCCATCAGTCAAACTAGAAAGTAAGTTACTGGCTAAAAGTGTCTCATAGATATCATACAGAGAACGTCAAAACACTCGACTGCTTTGTTTAGATTTTAGATACTATAACTTTGACTTTTTATTCAGTTCGTGGTCTATTTTTATTCGTAACATTGTAAGCTATGACATCCTTTTTCTTTTTACAAGTAAGTAACATAGTAAACAATGTAAACATTAGGTCTCCGGATGAATCTGTGGCATAAACAAATGAATAACCAATCATAATTCAACACTATTCTGTTGCTGGACTTAATGTGCTCTATGGGAGGTTGTTCCTAGGACTCTTACCTTTCAAATTAAATTGTGATGTACAGCAATGGATGCATTTATGTCTTGTTATTACAATCATAAGTATGTACTAAATATCTAATAAGCATGTTCTGTACAACTTTATTTACACAAATTTAGCAAAACAGGTTGTTTATATGCTTCACACTGAAAAACAATTAGCTACAATAGCTGCTTGAGGGTTGTAGCTTTAGACTGATGTATAGCTTGTCAAGATTACTTGTGTTCTTTTTGATGTAATCTTTTCATAAACAATAAACTGTAGTTATTATTATTATTATTATTATTATTATTATTATTATTATTATTATTATTATTATTATTATTATTATTATTATTATTGGGGTGGGAAAAAACCAAGCGTGTGCTTCATCCTGCTCCATTTTCGACCATGTTGAAATTAATTTTTTTGTTAAAGATATTTTCTGTATGATATTTTTTTGTTTGAAAATAAATTATATCAAATCAAATTATTAAATAATAATAATAATATACTTAGTAAATTGATAGTATTCATACAATAGCTTAATTCAAGTATTTAATACAAATGTTTCAGTGTTGAAAGGCATTTAAAGTCACAAACATTACAGTAAGAACTTTATTTTTGACCAATGTTATAGTTTGCACTTCACATTTAAAACAAAATTGTGGATTACATTAATTTCACATTATTAATTTCATTTTATGTAATTAAATTGTTATAAATTGTTATATTTTTATTAAATTAATAAAAATTTATTAATTGTTATTTTTCATATTTATTTTTATTTTTAGATCTTTTATTATTTTATTCTCATTTAATTTATTTATTTTTATTTTTTATTTTTTTAATTAAGTATTTATTAGAGAAAATGTGTACAGTAATCTATTTTTTTAACAGTAAACACTTTGATTGAACATTAAAATCCATATAAACTCAATTTAAAACTGATTTAAAACTGAAATAAGATCTCTGACTGCAAGTATTTCGCAATCATCACCAATGTATGCATCACATCAACCCAAACTTATTTGTCAAGACTCTCGATCAGCTCTAACTTCGCTTTACTTTAAAGGGCTACGGTTCAAGTTCATTTGGACTCTTGCAAATCTCACCTTAAACGAACCAAGTGTGTGAAAACAGCCTGAAAGTCCCTGCCCCTGATTAGACCATGTTATTTCTCACTAGCCAGTCTAATCCTGTAACTAAGCTTGTAAAAAAATGGCCCTTAGGGGTTAACAACCGAGCTGCGCTGCTCTCACATTTACTCTGATTTTTTTTTGGTGGGGGGGGTCAGAATTTCCACACACACCGGTTTATCGACTTGTAGGGGACCTCCTTCATGGCCTGAAGAGTTTTGCAGTATCTTTTGCAGCGACCGGGGCAAAAGTGTCATCCCTGCCAGCTGTCTGTGGCATATTCCTCCGCTGTCATATGTATGTATGTATAAGGCAAGCAGGACTCTTATCGGAGACTCCTTAGAGACAGCTTGTCTGCCCCGGGGCGGTTATTTCACCCCTTTGCTCTGGAGGAGGAGGGAGAAGGAGGGCCCGGTTGTGTTCGCTGGCATATGTTAAAAGCAGCCATGCCACACTACGCCACCCAGCCATGCATATGGAGCAGTCTTAGGTATATCAAAGTCACCATGCTTAAAAAGTGACCCGGGGTTATTCAGTGGTGCAAATGAAATTACAGGAGGTGGCAGGGCCAAGTTTTGGATGGGAACGGGCCCTGGACACCTCTCTCTGTGTTATAAGCAGACTGTAAAAAGGTAGAGTTCGCTGCAAATGTGACGTTATTGGGAATTTAAATTGGAGTTTTTAGGGTTTGATGTATGTTTAGCCGCAGTGTGACAGAGTTATAAGTTTGACATGCTGTAAATTGAGATTTTTTAGGGTGTGAGGGAAGTTTAGGTCTTGAAGTCTTGTTAAAGTAAGACTTTTTTTAAAGACTTGAGTACTTTTATTTAGGAGGAATGCTTTAGTTAAATCAAAAGTGCTTAAGACAGTAAAATACATTAAATGAAAACAAAGAAACTGTTTAACGATGATAATTAAAACATGTTTTGATTATGCTAATTAACAGTGTTGAGGGAAAATGTATATATTTTCTATTTTCATTCATTTCATTCATTTTCTTTTTTTATTTATTAATCCCCTTTATTAATCTGGGGTCGCCACAGTGGAATGAACCACCAACTTATGCAGCATTTGTTTAACGCAGCGGATGCCCTTCCAGCTGCAACCCATCTCTGGGAAACATCCATACACACTCATTCACACTCATACAGTACACTACGGACAATTTAGCTTACCCAATTCACCTGTACCACATGTCTTTGGACTGTGGGGGAAAGCGGAGCACCAGGAGGAAACCCACGCAACCACGGGGAGAACATGCAAACTCCACTCAGAAATGCCAACTGACCCAGCCGAGGCTCAAACCAGCGACCTTCTTGCTGTGAGGCGAACGTGCTACTCACTACACCACCGTGGCGCCATTTTCTATTTTATATATTCTATTCTAAAGTCACCTTTAAATGAGTAAATAAATGCGTTACTTGACCTGTCACAATAATCAATGTGAAGTTTCATAAACTAATTTCGAGAAGAGCACGTGATATGATTAAGCACGCCTGGCTGCTCATCTGTAATAAGTAATAACCCAATCAGAGCGATCCAAGCTTACTATAAACGGATCATTTTTCCCTACTGCTCTATCTTCGTTTTGGAAGAATCCCACCTTCCACCCCACCTCCTCCTTCTTTTTTCTTCCCTTTTCTAAGGGGGAGCTTTCAAGACCTACCTGATCTTGGATCCCCTTATATGCTTATTGACTGGGCGGGAACCTTGGACTCAAGTATCTCCGAGCTCAGGGTTCTTTCCCGGGACAGCATGCCAAACCTGCTATAAACGCTAAGCATATCTAAGTCTGAACTCTTGAAATATGGATTATCGCACAAGACATGGACATGACCTCAATCATTTTTGGTGATGCAATATATATCGCCCATAGATAACCAATTCTAGCAACATTTTAGCTGATTGTGCAACATCTCTTTCTCTATTGGAGGTGTCAGTGTCAGTGTGGGTAAAAAACACTATAGTATTTACTATAAATTAATATATAGTCATCATGTGGGTGTCTGACAACTGAATATAGATCTGGTTTCAGATATCGCAGCCTTTGTTACTTTTTACCTTGCATATATTATTTATTTAGGATATGCGTTGTGACATTCTGATTCCAATGCCTGCTTATTAATTTGTTAAAGTGACTATAACTAAATTAAATATTCTTAGGAATGAAATATGTGTTCTTTGGAAGAGTGTACTTGCACTGTGATGATATTACATCGTCATTCTGTCATTATATAAAGAGTGGCATGGCTTAAAATGACAATAAAATAATAAAATTACAAAACTTTGGTGCAATATATCGTACAACAAAATATAGATATTGTGACAGGTCTATGCGTTACTTTTTAAGGAAAGTAATATGAAAGCATGTGTTATGATATTTTGCATTATCTTTATAAGTGATAGATTTGAGATTGTAATATCTTACATTGAGTTTTTTTTTTTTTGAGTTTGAGGGAAGTTTGGGTCTAGATGTCTCGTTAAAGTAAGACTTTTTTTGAAAAGAATCTCATACTTTTATCTTAGGAATGAATGCTTTGATTAAATCAAAAATGCAGTGACTGTAAGGACATTAATGTTACAAAAAATGAAGCACTGCAACTGTTTAAATTTGGTAATGACAAACTTTTTGTTTTGTATTATGCTAGTTAACAGTGTTCGAGGAAAAGTAATATATATATGTAGGCACCAACAAGGCATTTGCGCTCACAGAACTGCTGCTCACTGGATATTTTCAGACCATTCTCTGTAAACCCTAGAGATGGTTGTGCGTGAAAATCCCAGTAGATCAGCAGTTTCTGAAATACTTAGATCAGCCCAGATGGCACCAACAACCATGCTCCTGGCATCAAAGTCACTTAAATCACCTTTCCTCCCCATTCTGATGCTCGATTTGAACTGCAGCAGATCGTCTTGACCATGTCTACATGCCTAAATGCCTTGCCGTGTGATTGGTTGATTAGAAATTTGCGTTAACGAGCAGTTGGACTGGTCTACCTAATAAAGTGGCCGGTGAGTATATTTATTACAAGTTCTTTTTTTACAGTTAGGTTACAAGAACTTTGACCAAAAAAAGTATTAATAGATGTACAATTCTGCATATAGCCTGTTTAAATATTGACAATTGCGAACACTGCTAGTGTAATAGAAACTATAATAGAAAAATGAAACCGTGAAACGTGTTTATGAGTTCACGTCAGACTCACGAGAGCTTGTTTAACAGAACTTCTGCTAATTTCGGAAGACTTAATAATCTACTGAAAAAAAGAGAAAGTTTATTAACTTCGACATGAGAAATGAAAAATAATCAAGGACCCAAATAGGTAGTCATTTATTCCAGGTCTCTCCGCTTATATTAGCATGCAAAAGCACTCAAGCTGTAATTCATAAAGTGACTTAAAATTGACATACCTCTTTAAGTGTTTTTTTTCCTTCTCTCTTTCTTTTGCCAGCAGCAGTTTGACAATTGAAATGAATGTTTTATTAAAAAAATAATAATAATAGCACCTAGTTTTTGCAGACAGTTTCAAATATTTAATCACACAAATGATATGAATTAATATGCAGACAAGGTTTAATTCATATTCATTTTTTCTTCCAAATGAGATGTACGCAGCGACGTGTTTTGCAATGAATATTGTTAGCATGACTTGAATAAGAGGCTGTGTGAAATGTGCACCTGTATGAAGTCGTAAAGCCCTGGCCCATGCTGAAACACTCCTCTAGAGTGACTTAATTTGTTTTTTTCTTCCTTCCCCATCTCTTGTCCTTTGGCTATATATCGTGCCTTGCGAAAATCTGGAATATAAAGCAGACTGTATTATTTTTTCATTTGTATTCTGCATTGCGCACTTGGCAATCGGATCAAAGATTACCCAACTTGCTTGCGAAATAAAGCAACAAGCATCACTTTAGGCTGTAATTATTGGAATCAGAGAGCTTTTTCTGAGGAAGGCACAATGCAGAGGGACGGCGTGCGCTGTCATTTTCTCTGCAGTCTGGACGGCATGTTTAGTCAACTCTGTCAATCGGAATCAGATTAAGACTGATTTGATAAACGTGCTGTTAGATTTTGATGTGGCTCTTGAAATGCATTCGATTTTTTTTTTTTTTTTCCCCCTTCCATGCTCTTTTTAATATAAATCTTCCTTAGGGGGGTTTCGCAGCATTGCCATGTAGTGACAATTTATGGAACCTTTCAGAAGAAAATAAAACATTTTGTGGAATTAAAAAGACATGGATGTTTTTCAGGGAAACATACTGTACACTCACCGGCCACTTTATTAGGTACACCTGTCCAACTGCTTGTTAACACAAATTTCTAATTTGCTGATCACATGGCAGTAACTCAACGCATTTAGGCATGTTGATATGGTCAAGACCATCTGCTGCAGTTCGAACCGAGCATCAGAATGGGGAAAAAAGGTGATTTAAGTGACTGAGTGTGGCATGGTTGTTGGTGCCGGACAGGCTGGTCTGAGTATTTCAGAAACGGCTGAGCTACTGGGATTTTTATGCACAACCAAGTTTAGGGGGCTAAAGAGAATGGTCAGAAAAACAGAAAATATCCAGTGAGCGGCAATTCTGTGGGCGCAAATGCCTTGTTGATGCCAGAAGGAGAATGGCCAGACTGGTTCGAGCTGATAGAAAGGAAACAGTAACTCAAATAACCACTCGTTACTACTGTCGTATGCAGAAGAGCATCTCTGAACACATCCAACCTTGAGGCGGATGGGCTACAGCAGCAAAAGACCACACCGGGTGCCACTTCTTAGAGCTGAAATTGAGGCTACAATTCACTGAGGATCATCAAAATTGGACAATAGAAGATTGGAAAAACTTTGCCTGGTCTGATGAGTCCCCATTTCTGCTGTGACATTCGGATAGTAGGGTCAGAATTTTGCATCAACAACATGAAAGCATGGATCCATTCTTGCTTGAATCAACAGTTCTGGCTGCTGGTGGTGGTGTAATGGTGTGGGGATATTTTCTTGGCACACTTTGGGCTCATTATTACCAATTGAGCATCATGTCAACACCACAGCCTAGCTGTGAGACAATAGAGAACTGTTGCTGACCATGCCTGTTCTTTCATGACCACAGTGTACTCATGTTCTGATGGCTACTTCCAGCATGATTACGTGTCATGTCATAAAGTGCAAATCACAGACTGGTTTCTTGAACGTGACAATGAGTTCACTGTACTCGAATGGCCTCCACAGTCACCAGATGTCAATTCAATAGAGCACCTTTGGCATGTGGTGGAATGGGAGATTCTGAGAACTGTGCAGCAACTGTGTGATGCTATCATATAGACCAACATCTCAGGAATATTTCCAGTACCTTGTTGAATCTATGCCACAAATGAGTAAGACTGTTCTGAAGGCAAAAGGGTGTCCAACCCCAGTACTAATGAGCTGTATCTATGGATCAAAATTTACAGAGCAGTTGGACAGGTGTACCTAATAAAGTGGCCGCTGAGCGTATAATGGCCTTACGCTTCTTAAAGTGTTGTGACCATTTCATTATTCACCATGGAAAAATCACACACCGCTTTAGTATGATACTTTGAAGATGTATTATAAGGTGTTTGATCAGATCTTTAACCCAAAATAAATGCAACCATAATATTGAGAATTAGGAACCGCTGCAAATAATGTCATCAGTATATAATGTAGGATTCAATTTGTGGCTTTTATTTACAGATTTGCACATGTTATTCATTTTGCTAAATGCTTACAGCCAGATCTCTCTGGGACTGAATGTCTGGCTGTGTCTGGAATGAGCTTGATTTTGATCTGCAGACATTGACTGAGGAACATGTTGGAAAAATGGACATTAATAATTGCGTGGCTCTTTATACGCATCTCTCTCTCTCTCTCTCTCTCTCTCTCTCTCTCTCTCTCTCTCTCT
>CAIGQQ010029763.1:1346570-1374637 GCA_903798035.1 Danio albolineatus
ATGTATATATATGTATGTCGTAATAAATTATATGTTTAAACCATCTGATGTTTTATATAGCCCTAATTGATAATACATGAATTACAGTTAATAACATGAATTGATTATAAAAATGAAATTTATTGCAGCTCTAGTGCTGTTACATATTTGCTAATACATAAAAAAGCAGGCAGAAAAATGCATGCATGGAAATGTTGAACGTTTGATATGCAATGCCTACAGTAACGCTCATGCATATGACGCCGGGTTGTGCATAATCACCCAGATGTTTCCCATCACCCATCTACAACAGCAGCATCTACTCTGACATTCCCTACACACACCTGGTGGGATTGTTTGGCATGCATGACGAAGCTAAAGTAAAGCAAGCCCATATTAAAGCCAAGACGGTGTCTATTAGATTGAAAATGATCACCGGATCGATACGACCCCCCGCCTGACTAATCCATAACGTGAACATTGTTTCAGACCCCCGCGTGCCTTTTTTCCTGCTCGTGTCTCCAGGTGCTCAGGCTTCATGGAAGCAAGGATCAGCGATTAAATGTCACCTTTTCAGCAACAACATTAAATAAGAAGCAGCAATTTGGCTCCTAGCAATTGCTAATTTCACGCCCTGATAAATGTTGCAGGAGCTAAAGCTTTCAAACTGCCTAAGATATTTCTTAAAGTGACGGCGACATACGCAGGTAATATAGGACGGTTTCAAGTCAAGGTCAAAGGCGTTGATTTTTGCTTTAGGCTAAATATAAGTCACACCTTATCACCAATTAAACATTCATTCTGACCTCATCAATTAGATTTAGAGGGAGGGCTTTTTTACAAATAGATGTCTTAAATGCTGTCTTATGAAATAATGGACGCATTAGATGATATTTGACATTTAGCGGAGACGGTACACAGGGGTGGTCTCATAGACAGAGATTTAATGGCAACCCAAAATCATTCATTTTTTTGGCAGCCTGAGCGACACTGACCGGTGGCTATGTGTTAAAGAACGAGATGGACCACTCAGCAGAGATGAATGGCCGCATGCTCATTATGCAACACAGGCTCATTGTGTACCCAGGTCTACATTTCTGGAGACTGCAAAAATATGTACCCATAGGTACATACGTCTATGGGGTGGTATGGTGACAGCTTTTGTTCCTTTTCTCAATACTGCCGAGCGATTACCTCTGTATAGATGTCTTTCCCAATTGACTTGGGATGCAGAACGGAGTGGACAGTATGTCAGGGTTGCAGAACCAATACCAGGTAAAACAGAAGTTAAAAAAAACAAATGAAATAAGAGGCTGGAAATGTGGTAAAATCTGAGAACATGGTAAAATCATTTGGCCATGACTTTCTTTTGTAGATTACTTTTGAAAACACTATTGGTTGGGTTTAGGGATGGGGGTCGGAGGGTTGTTCGGTCTGTCTTCTGAAATGTATATTGAGAGAAGAGGATGCTCAAATTGTATGTACGAGAGAAATTTGAGATCATTAAAAAGTGTAAACAGCGGCCTCTGATGGATTTACAAAAAACAAAAACTCCAAGAAGACATAGCTCTGGGTACGCATTTCGCAGTGTCCAGAAATGTAGACCGGGGTACATAACCACAATGAGCCTGGGTTTTCAATATGGCAAGATTTTCAAGATTTTTAAGCCCTGCCTTTCAGGTAAAAGCCAATCGTGGTTTTGTGTGGGAAGTGTCAGCTGTTATTGTGCTTGATTTAGGGTATCTTTAACTAATGGATCATTTTAAGCGCTGCCTTTTAGGCAAGAGAGCCAATCATGGTTTTGTATGGGAAGCGTCAATTGTTATCGTGCTTTTTTAGAGTATCTTGAACTAATATATTGAAATGTTATTGAATAGTCAGTAAACACATTTATAATGTTGCAAATGATTTATACTTATTAATTAAATGCCGTTCTTTTGAATTTTCACCAAAAAAAATATTTAAAAAATGTCTCATGGACTCTGTAAAAGGCAATAATTTTCAATATTGGATAAATGAAGATATAATGATTTCTGAAGGATCTTGTGACGCTAAAAACTAGACTAATGATGCTGAAAATTTAGATTTGCACCTTGTAAATAAATGAAAATTAAATTTTTATATTGCAATAAAAAAATGTTTTAATAATTGTAATAATATTTCACAAAATGACTGTTTTTGCTGTGTTTTTGATCAAATAAACTTTAAACCGCAGTGAATACAAACAAGCAAACTGTATGAAGTAAAACTGGTATTAAAATTATAAAAACAAATATATATGGAAACATACAATGCAATTGATTTAGTCATTTTTAATGTTTAACCAATGAGCTCTTTACCTTATTTTTTTAATGTAACATCTTATTGTGGTGGTTCATTCCACTGTGGCGACCTCTGAAATTGAGACTAAGCTGAATGAGAATAAATGAATGAATGAATAAAGTAAAGAATGAATGAACATCTGATTGGTTTTATTATTTTTATTATTAGATTTAATAGATTTACACCTGGATTTGTTTTTCTTTAAGACATGGTTTTGTTACATTTTTATTTCTCTACAGAATCATATAACATTACTTAAAGTATAGTAGTTCACCCATAAATAAAATATTCTCTAAATTTGCTCATTCTTTAATGATGTAGGTGACATTAAATAATTCTTATAGAATTTATAGAGGAGTTTTTTGTTGAATCTGTGGCCCTTTGTGATTGATAAAATGCAAGTAAAAAATTCTACCCAGGCTTATTCTGAATATGTTGCCCAATATACCTTTTTAGAGAGCAGGAGCTACATTTTTTTTTGCAGTTTTTGTTTTCGTTACTCCACCAGAGGGTGCTGTGTACACTTTTTGAGATCTTAAATTTCTCTCGTGAGTGCCATTTGCGCCTGCTGTTCTCGCGCAAATCCACCAGAGGCCGCTGTTAACTGACTGATCGACTGACCCACCCTCCTCCTTCCCTAAACCCAACTGACAGTGTTTTGAAAAGCAATCCAGAAAAAGAAAAGCCTGATTTACTTTACTATGTTTTCATATTTTATGACATTCTTACCCTGTTATTTCCTTATTTATTTAATTTTTTTGGCTTTTGTTTTTGTCATACCTGCTTTTTGGAACCGTTCTTTAACAGACTCGAAGCCCATCATCGCGGTCAACTCCTCTCAGAATTTCAAGTCCGCCAATGTATGCTGTGAGCCACTGGATAAACTGGCAACAGCGGGAAAGCTGCCCATAAGCGGTCAGCAGAAAACGCAAAAAGGATCAGCATCATACCACTCTGTATCGTTTGTTTTAAACATGAAATGAAGCCATACGTACTTCTGGCTACATAATTCACCATCTCCAGAAATGCATATAGGGCTACGTTTTCAGAATGAGCCTACAGTATGTTGAAAAAATTAAATGCATCTTAGAAGGCCTGAGGTTGAGTAAAACAACATCTAATCATCATTGTCAAATAACACCAACTTATTTGGTTTCAGATTGTCAGTGCAGAAAATTAAAAATGTGTTTCCCACCCCACTTATTGCACTCTATAGTTGCACATGAGCTTCCTGAAGGTGCTTTGTATTCAGTTGCATCCAGAAAAGCCTAACTTCTCGAATCCTAATTGAATAATGTAACACATTTTGCATGTTGCCAAGTGCTCGTTTGATAAAGCTCAACCAATTCATCTTACAGCTACGTTGGCATCTACTCCAGCGACAGTCTAGATATAGCCATCGAAATATGACCCCCTGTGTTTTTTTTATTGCATACATAATCAAATTTATTTGACCAAGCCGTCAAATGAACGCGGTCGTATCAGAAGCCGGTTAGCTGCAAAAGACAGATAAGCGTGAACGAACGACATCAACTTCTGTTTGACAACACTGTAATAATCGCCATTATTTTGTGCTATAAAGTTGCGTGATTCATGTCGGAAGACCCCACCACACATTAAATCCAGCCTTTATGACTAGTGATTTGAAAGTAATAGTTTCCAAATGAGTTTCATGCCTTCTACAGCTCCTCAGAGGCCTGCGCTCCTCAAAAATAATCTCCCCTCGTAACTTTTCCATGGATTGAGACGACGACGTAGGAAAAAAAAGGCAGTTGTCAGGAAAAGCAGCACCTTTTTTTTCCCATGAAAACACTAAAAAAAAACAAATGATTAATTGGATTTACTATTTTTTTTAAGCTAAGTGGTTGCAAACATTTTATATGAGCTAAATTAAATCAAATAAATTAAATTGTGTAGTGTTCATTTGTAATTTGTTTAAATAGTTTGCAACCACTTAGCTTAAAAAAATGTAAATCCAATTCATCATTTTTTTAAGGGTAAGTTGTTGCAAACAATTTATATGTGCTGAATATAAACAAACAAATAATATATATTTTTAAAACTTTGTTTGTTTAAATTCAGCCCATTTAAATTGGCACTTACCTTAAAAAAATCAAATTAATCATTTTTTTTCAGTGTACAGCCTCCTTAATGACAATTGGGAGCTCAGTTTCTTTCTTTTCTTTTTTCTTTTAAATTTCCAATATCTTTTCCACAGATTAAAAAACAAAAGGCCAGTCATCAGGAAAAGCAGCACCTTCCTTTTTTCTAAAAACATTATAATGAAATAGACTGTAATAAAAAAGTATGTATTACATTTTTTAATTCTTTAAGGTAAGTTGTTGCAACCTGTTTATTCATTCATTCATTCATTTTTCCTTTGGCTTGGTCTTTATTTCAAAGGTCACCACAGTGAAATGAACCGCCGCAATCTATTTATATGGGCTTAATTTAAACAAGCAAATTAAATGTAGTAATTTTCAACTTAAATTGTTTGTTTAAATGCAATCCAAATAAATAGTTTGTGACCAGTTACCTTAGTGAAGTTTAATTATAAATTAATTTCAAGAGGATCACATGCTTATAATTTACCACAGCCGGTCCTGCATTAGCTATTCATAATCCTCCAATCATATGATTCCTAAGTCACTATAAATAACCACAGTCTTCATTCCACAGCTATCTTCATCTGGAAGAATCCCCCATTCCTCCCCCTTTTCACCTAGCTTGGGCAGCATGGCGGCTGAGTTGTTAGCACTGTTACCCCACCGCAAGAACACCGCTGGCTCTGGTCCTCGCAGAGCCAGTTGGCGTCTCTGTGCGGAGTTTGCATGTTCTCCCAGTGTCCGCTTGAGTTTCCCCCCGGGTTCCCTGGTTTCCTACCATTGTCCAAAGATACGTTCACCTTAGCCATATCAGCCGGGGAGTTATTGAGTTATTGGGAGTTATTTACTTATCGTAAATCATCATTGTAAATCATCATAAATGTGAACTCTTGAAATTGAGTAAATCCAATAAATCTTTTTTTCAGTGTACACACTATAAAAAATGCTGTTTTACACAATTCCTTCATCTTTTCCCAACACAATTTAATATGGTTAACCTAATCGTTTTTACAAATTTAAGTGGACTAAACATAAAACAAGTAATTTGTCCCCCCAAAAAATTAAGAATTGTGTTGTTTCAACTTTAGTCTTTAGAAAAAGCAGCACCTTCTTTTCTCCCTAAAAACACTAGAATGAAATACACTGAAAAATTGATTAATTTAATATACACTTTTTTATCCAAGTTGTTGCAAACCATTATTATGGACTGAATTTAAACAACTTAAATGTAGTAATCTTCAACGTAATTTTTTTTAGTTTAAAGCCCAAAGTGTCTTCTTACCAAAAATACATGAACTGTGAATGTAGACCAAATTATTCAGCAACTGTTACTGTTTTAGTTTGGGAAGGTCATTTTTGAGAATGTGCCTCTGATGGAGAGAGGGAGACAAGGACACCGATATAGCCTTAAAATGTTTTTGCAGAAATCTCACTTTACATGCTATCTTCATCAAATTTGAAATATAAACTCACAAGACAATTGGCTTTCAAGGCTTGTTTTTTCTAGTTATTACATGACTGATTTCATGAGTTTGTATATGGGAAAACAAATATTGAACATATACGAATTATTAATTAATATATGAATCATATTTTGAGCATGAAACTTGCTAGTTTTTTCATAGTAAAGCTCAAAGTGTCTTCTTTCCAATGATACCTAATTTTTGTTTATAGCTCGCTGGGGTTAAGAACTGTTACTATTTATATTTAGGTAGGTGTAAATCCCCTGTAGTGAGTGCTGGCTAACAGATTCAGCCCATGTAAATAGGTTGCAACAACTTACCATGAACAATTTTTTTGTAGATCCAAAGAATCATTTTTTTTCTGTGTTTCATTCTAGTGTTTTCAGGGAAAAAAACACAGACGGTGATGCTATTTCTTAAGACCAAATCCAAAATTCCCCAACTGTCATTTAAGACTATATACAGGCTTTTAAGTGACAATTGGGGAATTTGGTTTTCTTTTTTCTAACACAATCTGTCCCAGTTTGCGGAGGTGAAGCTTTATTGCTGGTGTGTTTGTAAATTTATGAGCTGCTTTTGATAGAAACCTCGGCCATTTACAGCGGCCGCCTCGACCCCACACAACTGGCGTCTGAATTTATTTTCCAGGCATGCCTGCGTGCGCCGCTCGCCTCTGAACATCAGGATGAACCTGATGGGAGACATTTCAAACAGGCCGATGTATGTTCTGGCTGTTTTGAACACCGGTCGCTGGGGGGGCCGCGGTGGCAGGAGACTTCCCACCGTTTTCAATCTCGCCGCAACGCTTTTCGCATTCAGAGCAGACGATAAAGAAGCGCACGACCCCTGTGTTTTGTCACATAGCTTAAATGTTGAATTTAGGAGGTATCCATTGGCTCCTGTCCAGCAGTTCACCTACTGCACGCTAGAGTCACATTTTTTTCTCTTCGTTAGTTTATAGCGTTCCCAGCTGCTTTCAATGAGAATCTGTCCTGCTGCCACATGATTCGTCTCTCTCTCTCACACACACACACACACACACACACACACACACACACACCCTCACTCTCTACTCTTTTTGTATTTTGCAAAAGGCCTTAAGGCTTTTTCTGTTGCTTAGTTTTATGTTTACAGATTATTAAGGTTATATTTTAAAGGGGACCTATTATGCCCCTTTTTACAAGATGTAAAATAAGTCAGTGATGTCCCTAGACTGTGTATGTGTATAAGTTTAAACTCAAAATACCCCATAATTAATGTTTTTCTAGCCTCTTTTAGGCTTTGTTCCTACTTGTGCCATTTTGGTGACTGTCACTTTAAATTCAAATGAGACTGTACTGTTTTGAGAAGAGGGCGGAGTTACAAATGCCTGTGTGTCTGCATAGTGGCAGATTCAAAAACAAGACTAACATCCTATGCCAATGAAGGAGAGATCATCACTAGTGGGCGGGGCTTTCCTCCACTGATGATGCGCACAAAGGGAGAATGTCAATCATACTGTTTTCTATAAAAGAATAGAATTGTTTATCAGAATTATATTTATGTTGCCATATAGCTGTTTAAACCCTTTTTAAAAGTTATTTTTGCATTTTAGGTCTCCTTTAAGGTTGGTTTTATTTTTTGGATTCGAATTTGCAAAACAAGCTAATTGTAATTTTTTTTTGTTGAAAAAGAAACTAAATGGCTGTTTACCTAACAAGAAAAGAAAGGATAGAGGGTGAAGTTGGTTAAGATGTGGTACTAAGATTTTACTTAAAGTGAGGAGTTATTTATTTAGTAATACTGGAGAATTTTAAAATCTGTTGAATTACGAAGAAATGCTCTGCCCTGTTTGAAAATGTCTTGAGTGAAATGTACATTTGCTAATTGTGTTTTTTTAAATGGTAAAAAATAATTCAAAGGATCTATATTGGATTGACTTTTCAAGTATTGCCAAAGTATTGTAGCTTACAGAATCAGTGCATAAAATAGTGATCGTATAGTGCACAAATACGTAAATAAAATCCATTAATCCATTAAATTAATGCTTACACAAATAAGAAAACAACTAATGACGTTTTTAAAAAAGATAGGACAAAGTAGATTAAATATGGCTGTATATCAGCACTGGTGGGAGGCGTGTGTTGGTGCCTTAGTGTCCCACCAGTGCTGATATACAGCCATATCGCACTGCTACTCATGTGTGGTATTGCGTTTATACAACATTTTGACAGCTCAATGGTGAATATATATAAAAGAAAATCAAACATGGAGTCTCAAAAACCTTTTTGGTTTAGGAACTACTTTCTTCCACCATTCATTCACATCTGCAGCTGATTTCTATGCAGCAGAAGCATTACTACTTCACAAACGTCCCTTTATAGCTAGTATTAGAATGATTCTCTAGCGTAATGTCTAAAGTGATGACAAAACAGGGGATTTTGCTTACATTTTAAGAGTATAAGGCTGAACGTGATATGAAGTGTGGTTTATTTATAAACTAATTTCGAGAGGATCACATGCTTATGATTGAGCACAGCTGGCACCGAATCAGCTCAGTATCTTGCACCAATCAGATGATTACTAACAAACCATAAATAACCAGAGCTTTTCACTTCGGTTATCGTCGTCTTGAAGAATCTCCCCTTTCATCCCTCCTCTTGACAGGGCACGATTGGCCCCTAACCAGGCCAGTCAGCGTTTCTGTGTGGAATTTGCATGTTCTCCCCGTGTTCGCGTGGGTTTTTCCGGGTTCCCCGGTTTCCTCCGACCATCCAAAGACATGCACCATAAGTAAATTGGTTACTCCAAAATAACATCCTAAAGACAACTATTAACCAGATATCTCTGCACGTTCACAAGTAAGGGAGTTCTCGAGACCTACCTGAGCTCAAACTCTCCTCACGCTCTTCAAACGGAAGGGAGCCCCAGACTCGAGGATATTCTGAGCTCAGGGCTCTCTTCTGGGACAGCATGCCAAATACGGTTTATTATCAATCAAAACTCTTGAGATGCCATCTGTCTTCAGAGATAACTCACAGTCCATTACAGTCTACAGTATTTCTCTATTGCAATTGGGATATCACAATAATTAACTCTGAAAAAAGCAGCGCAATAACTATAAAAAAATAAAAAAAAATAAAAAAAGTCACAGCATATTGATGTGTCATAACATCTAGTTTTTATGAGGGGAATTGTTAGCCCAATGCTCAACTCCTAATCTGGAGGACCAGGACATACACACACTATGGACAATTTAGCTTACCCAATTCACCTATAGAGTATGTCTTTGAACTGTGGGGGAAACCCATATGACAGTGCTACCCACTGTTCCACCGTGTCGCCTTACGTGCATCTAGTAGAGTGTAATTTAAAGAATCTTAATCGAAAAATAAAAAGAATAGTTCTCTAGTCACATTTTTCTCTCTTTAGTGCATATCATTCCCAGCTGCTTTCAATGAGACTCTGTCCTGCTGACACATGTTTCATTTTCCCATCTCTCTCTTTCTCTCTCTCTCTCTCTCTGTTTTGGAGCAATGAAGCAACAGAAGAACGTCACTCAATTCTGTTTGGATTATATTTGATCCCAATGAATTTCGCCCTGCTGTTGGATGTGAAACACATGTGCCTCAAAGCTCAAGGACGATCCGATCATGTCTGTGATTGTTTTCCTCCGCTGCATGTTTTTTAAACAAAATCTGTAGACTTTTAGCAGCTTACGAAGGCAAATCAGTCTGCTCTGTTCATTCTTTGCCTGACGGGCCTTTAATACTTTACTGTTATTGACTTTTTTGTTCTTATTAGTATTTCCCTTCAGTGCAATACAAAAAACTAGGTTTTGTTTTGTTGTTTGTATTTAGCGTCGCAATTCAGGTCATGTGTGTTGCTTCAGGAGAGTGTGGTGTTTTGATTTTTTTATAGGTAGTTAGATGATTAACCAGAATGAGATGGCGCTTGTCTGACTTCTACCAGTAAACAACCAATTAGTACACACTGGCAATGCCTTAGAATATTTGGCAAGCAATTTTAGAGATGAGCAAGCACTCAAATATTCATCAGAAATGCAAAGATCTGTTGTTGTTTCATTCGTTTTAATGTGCGCATTTCTCCACATCACTTTGCATGTCGATAGATACTACATAAACATATACATTTATTTAATTCAAAATACAGTAAGAAAATCTCACTGGATCACATTCAATGGTTGCTATTTGATTTGATTCTGACTCAGAAGCTCTTAATTGATTCAGTTCAGTTGATTGGATTCTCTTGCTGATTTGGTTCCATTAAAACCAAATGCTATTGATATTTGAAAAAAATGAACAATGAAGATAATACAAGTGTATAAATGAAAGGATCTGTATTCTCTCTTTATTTCAGGTATATCAATCAAACAGTCAACCAACCTTTAGTTATATAGCACCTTTCTACAACCAAGGTTGAGCATAGGGCTTTACACCAGTAAAAACTAATTATGCAATACAACATTACAAGAAATATCGATAAAATACAGCAAAACATTAAAACAGGGGAAAATGTCAGTGCTACTAAGCACTAAAATACATTTTAAACAAGTGGGACTTACTGTAAGCTTGGCTTTCAAATGCAAAGTAAAAAAGTAAAGTCAGAATATGGAAGAAAAAAAGAAAAACTGTTTTTGTTTTGTTTGTTCAGCCTTAGTAAAAAACAGTAATGTTGTGTAACTGTAGTCAACTGTTTTTTATTTTAATATAATTTAAATTGGAGCAAAACGGTGGCTCAGTGGTCAGCACTGTTTCCTCACAGCAAGAAAATCGCTGGTTTGAGCCTTGGCTGGGTCAGTGTGCATTTCTGTGTGGAGTTTGCATGTTTTCCCCGTGTTGACCTTGGTTTCCTCTGGGTACTCCGCTTTCCCCCACAGTCCAATGACGTGGTATAGGTGAATTAAATAAACTAAATTGGCCATAGTGTATGTGTGAATGAGTGTGTATGGCTGTTTCCCAGTACTAGGTTGCAGCTAGAATGGAATCCGATGTGTAAAACATATGCTGGCGTAAACATAAGTTGGTGGTTCATTCCGCTGTGGCGACCCCTGATGAATAAATGGCCTGAGCTGAAGGAAAACGAATGAATTTAAATTGCCTTTCAAGTTCCGGTTCAACGCTTCAGACATCATTTGCTTATTTGATGCTCCAGGAATTTTTCTTATTATTATCAATGTTGAAAACAGTTGTGCTGCTTTAATATTTTGTTGAATGGCTATTTATTTTTGCATGTATTGATTTCATTTATTTAGAATACAGCATTTGAAATGAATTTTGAAATGTTTAGTAACTTTAGTATGGCTTGACTGCCACACTTAAATGAGAGATATGACAAAGAGATATGCTGTTTGTTTAAACTTCTTATTTAAATTGAGCAGAAACAACACAATTCTTGAGTTTCTTTTGGAGGCATAACAAGTGAAGTTTATTCATAAACTAATTTCGAGAGGATCACGTGCTTGTGATTTACCACGGCTGGTCTCACATTAACTAATCATGATCTCCCAATCATATGATTCCCTATTTATTATAAATAACCACAGTTTCACTCCACAGTTATCTTCGTATGGAAGATACGAAGATTTCCTTCCCCTTCTCCTTCTTTTCTTAGATCGGGCGGCACGGCGGCCCAGTGGTTAGCACTGTTGCCCCACAGCAAGAACACGCTCTACGGACTGGAGGGAACCCTGGGCTCGAGGATCCCTTGAGCTCAGGGCTCTCTCCTGAGACAGCATGCCAAACAAGCTTTTGATAAATCACCAGCTAAGTGTGAACTCTTGAATTGTCTTATGTTCTATCCACTTAAATTTGTAAAAGCTAATAAGTTATCATTCACCACAGCTATAACACTCTGCAGTGCAAGACTGGTTACTCTCTGGTCAGTAGGGAGGGTGAGTTCTGGAAAACCAGGTTGCTGTTGGAAGTGGTTTTAGTGAGGCCAACAGGGGGCGCTCAACCTGTAATCTGAGTCCTGATGCCCCAATAAAGTGAAGGGGACACTATACTGTCAGTGAGCGCCGTCTTTCTGATGAGATTCCCTCCATCGGTCCATACCGATCATGGCATCCTATCATCCCCATCCACTGAATTGGCTGTATCACTGTCTCTCCACTCCTCCTATAGCTGGTGTGTGGTGCGTGCACTGGTGCCATTGTTCTGTGGCTTGTTCAGTGTGCAGCAAGTGGATGCTGCACACTGGTGGTGGTGTGGAGATACCCCTCCCCTCTCTTCATGATTGTGAAGCGCTTTGGGTGTATGGCCATACAAGATAAATGCGCTATAGAAGTACACATTGCCTTACAATATATTACAACTTAATTCCTTCATGTTGTCCCTACACAAATCAATTGTGTGGAATCCAGCATTCTTTACAGTGTTACATTTGCATTTATTCATTTATCCAACGCTTTTGTCTAAACAATTGCAATTGAAATTTTGGCTAATGTAATTTTTTACTGTATAATTTATCCTTTTTCCATCTTGTAAACAGAATTTTCTTTGCACTGAATCCTTTACATTGAAAAACTCGACAAATATTTCACTCAGAAATTGTATATTTGTAAACGAATCACAAAAGAATAGCAAGTAAAACCTTAAATTAGTTCTAATATTCAAATATAAGCTGAAGATTTGCAGCTTCTAGCAGATGTTTACTTTGTGTCTACATCTGTTGATAATGTGCGGTGAATACAGTCTGTCATTTTACAGGAAGTGATGATGGCCTTACTTTCAGCTCGTGATTGACAGTAAAAACACACGGTGCGTCTCTGAAGATGTGAAGCTGACAGAGGCGTGTAAACAAAAGGGCCCAAAATGACTCGATTCAGCAGATTTCACTGACATCTGAGCCTCGATTTCACTCGAGGGACAGAAGTAAGCATTCATCAGATGATTGAATTCACATTGATTCCTGCCATATTAGCAGTTTGAAGCAAGACCTATTTTGACGGCACAAGAGAGAGAGAGAGACGACGACGACGCGAGAGGTTTTTGAATGATTCTCTTTGAAATAAGAATATGTGAGATTCACATGCAAATCCCTTCTGCCTGCGTAAACGTAAGAAATCCAGCCTAACTATAGTGTGTACGGAGGTTATACAGATGCGGCTGTTAGCACACGGGTGACGTGCCATAGGAAAATTAATTAAGCAATGCTTCGCTTTTAAGTCAGAGGCTTACACGTGTTTTTTCTTCGGTTGACATTGTCTGCCTTGAGATTATGAAAGCTTAACCTTTATCTCAGACACTGATTGCATTGCATTGTGGGAACGGGCTCTGCGTACATTATGGCAAACGCTCATCAATAGCCCGATTTCTCCTGTCTGATAAATGTAGGTTTATGTGCATGATATTGACATTTTTTTTTTCATGTTCACCCATGGGAGCCGCATCTTCCAGCAGCTCAGACGTATACATTTATAGATTTCTAATACATTCCAGCTCGGCGTTTTTTAATACAGATGGGTAATTCTGGTGGGTTTTGCAATGGGGGGAGAGATCAATGCAAATGCATCTTAGCCACGAGCCACAGGAGAGGCGAATCTCCATCACGACAATGTCCTCGACTCCAAAACCGAAGTGGCGTGCTGGGCCGAACCGTCCTTAGACTCAAGGTGGCTGGCAGAAATTGCTTTTGTCGGAGGTGGGCATCGGTTTATTATTGTGTGTGTAAGCTTCTCCGCTGGGATCGAGTAATTAGGATCCTGACATGGCATCGGCGAGCCAGCCGAGTGAATCAAAAATGAAGGCAAATGAAAGCAAATTCCTCCGAGGAGGGAGAGGAGAAGTCTGCGCGCTCGTGCCGCTAATTTTCTAGAGCTCCTAGTTAGGTTCATTTCATTCCTCCCAAATGAGCAAAGCGCACCCGAGCCCCGGCGTTTGATGCCCGCCCAATAAATGGAATGAAAAAGCGACACATCTTTCTGTTGATTTTCTTGTTTATTATCAAGGGTAGCTTTGATTGAGGAGCAGTTTGCATTCATGGAATCGTCTGACCTTTCTGGAGGCATCTGCCGAGCAGGCGGCGGGCGAGAACGCGCTTCATAAAGTGTTGAGAAATGAGCAAAAAATCAAAGCCGTCTGTTGGAGATTTTTATTGGCTCGCTCATTCATCGGCTCGCATTTTGCACAATAACTGATCTCCGTCAAGCCAATGTAGCCAATTTTCTCAAGCACCGAGGAGAAATACATATTTTTTCCATCTGATTTGAAAAAAGCATGTACAAGTGCTTCCTAATCGCTACTGAAAACCGACGCTCACCGCTGCTCACTCCAATGGATGCACGCCAGCTTCATTGTTGCCATATTGATTTGGCTAAATGCTACGAGTCTGAATTGGTTTAATAGTTTCGCAAGTTTATTATGTTTTAATAGTTCTTGAAGTTGGATCAATGGCGTTGTGGTAATTGTTTTCCAAGGGGTTGCTGAAATTATAACGATTCCTTCTCTGGGTTTGTTTTTGATGTCAGCAGGTGGAGGTCCAGCAGAGCCATCGAGAGGCCCAGAAGGACATTCTGGATCAGATGAGAGGGAAACTTCAGAGTCAACAGTTGTGGTCCTGCAGCAGAGGTGTCGACTTCAGTCTGATGTCCAAGACTTACAGGTACGATGAGAAATGTGTTTGATCGATACCTAGTGAGAGCAGAAATCTCATTTAGGATTTTATGCTAAGCATCACGTATAGTTAAAGGCTAAATTGTTAGCCCTCCTGTGAAGTTTTCATTCTGTATCAAATATTTTCCAAGTACTGTTTAAGAGTTCTCAGTATTTCCAACACTCAAAAAATCACATTTGCTGTTTGTTTAAATTAAATTGAACTGAAAAAAAAACACAATTGTTGCGGTTTTAGAAGGGAACAGCTTAATTGTTGTTCAATTTTCTTCAATTTGTAAAAACTATTAGGTTTGCGTAATTGCTTTATGTTGTCCCAGCACAAATTAATTAAACCCAGCATTTTTTTGTGTATTTTATTTTTTTGTCTTACTTTCTGTATATAAACAACCATATATTAGAGTCATATATTATTTTATTAAAACATATATTATTACCCCCCTATTTTTTTTATTTTTACATTGGCTACAGAGCAAACCACTGTTGTCCAATGACTTTCCTAGTTAACCTAGTTTTAAACACACACAAGTTTAAAACACACACAAGCACAGGTTGCCAGATTGACAACATCAACATGAATGTGCCTGACTATCGAGCCTAAAAGCTGATTTAAGGCTGATTTAAATTGTGTTCTAAGTAAAAGCAATGACACGCGTTAAAAGAAATATTTTCAATATCAAAACAAGTTTTTTTCCTAACCAACACGAGTTCATATTTTAGAAACGGCTTCTATTTATTGCTGTTGAACAACAGGATAAACTGATAATGATCACCTCAGGTAAATCACATGTGCTTTAATCAATGTTTAATGCTGACAGTGTGAGTTTGAGTGCCATATTACATGACATTTATTGCCTTATACTAAAAGCAGCAGCACATAGTTCACCTCAGATAAATTAAATTAAATGAACAGTTTGAAATTGAACTTCAGAACTGTGACTCAGTGCAAGCCAACACATATCAGTGATTGAGCGTGTAAATGTTATATTGTTAAAGAGGGTTAATATGCATCAATTAGAATTTAAACCTTACCACTTTGTTGGGGCTGCAGTGAGTGCACTATTCTGTGCTTCTGAATGTATTTAAATTTCAATTAAATTACAATGTAACCTGCTCACCTAATGTTTACGTTTGCAATATATATATATTATTTGCTAATTAATAACCTCATGTGGAATCTGCTTCTCATTTCGAGGTCTGCTACTGTCCACTGGTCCCAATTTGGTATGCTGTTTTCCAGCAAGGCAACCCGGGGTGCTGAAGTATAAGTGGCTAAACTGGCATTGTGCGGGTTAAAGAGACCAAAACAAAGACAGATGTTCTGGCACATTTTCAAAGCATCGTTATTCAGATAAATAAGAATGTTCTTAAATATCTGCAAACATATTATGGTATTTTTATGCTTTAGGAGAGTCAAAAACTTGCAGCACCTTTAAACCTTCTGCACTATAAGCTGAATACTAGTATCTTGAAAAATAACTGGTAAAATATTATGTACTGTCATCGGGGTAAAGGCAAAAAAAAGATAAATTAGTTATTAATAGTTATTAAAAGTGTGTTAAACAGTACATGGGGAATATTTGAAACAGAATTAAAAAAATCACTAGAGAACTGATGATTATGCCTTTAACTGTATATGTTTTGTTCACAATGTAGTCCCAGAATGCTCATGTGGAAAATAAATCCATTCAGATAAAGCGAGAGAAAGATTGAAACATATTTTCATTAACAAACCGAACATTTAGCTGTCAGTAAACACATGGCAAACATGAGATCAAACTTTGACTAACAATGAGCACTTGAGGTTGATGTAGATTGATCAGTTTTGCTTATTGCTAATAATCTGAAATAATCCATATAGATTATTCTGGGTGTCATCCATTGTTACAATAACTGAGAAGGGTCCAATGTCATAATGTAGTACGAGAATGGGCAAAAGAGGCCTGAGCGAAGTTTTTGACATTATATGCTGCACAGAACAAGATTTAATACATCATTATAAAGTAATTATTCGTTCACTATGATGCATTAGTAAAGAAGACTACAGTATTTTAACTGTCAAGTGGTTATAATAAATTTGCAGTAGCGTTTCATCCAGCTTTTTATTTATTTATTTATATATAGTCGAAGTCAAAATTATTTACCTTCTTGTGAATCTTTCCTTTTTTCAAATATTTCCCAAATGATGTTTAACAGAGCAAGAAGTTTTCACAGTATGTCTGATAATATTTTTTCTTCTGGAGAAAGTTTTTATTTTTTTTAAATTTGGCTAGAATAAAAGCAGCTTTTTTTTTTAAAGAAACCATTTTACAGGGTTCATACGGCCATGAAAAACCTGGAAAAGTCATGGAACTTTGCCATGGGATTTTTCAGGCCTGGAAAACTTTTGGAAAAACTGAAAAACCCTCAAAGTTTTTTAAAAGTCATGAAAATTAGTTAAATGAATATCTGTATACTTAAATATAGGTTAGTTGTCTTTACTTATTTTCTGTCCATGGCCAAACACATGCTCTAACATTATTAATGCTGTGTGAACATTATCTAAATACATTTGACATAGATATAAAGACTAATTTAAACTAAATGTTGTTTTATGTTTATGCATGTTTTATGATATGCTGTAATAACTTTGAACATGCATTGTTTTTCTTATTATTTACCACATGTACGTAGACGTTACATGAAACATTAGGTCATGAAAATTTACTCAAGTCTTGGAAAAGTCCTGGAATTTTAGTAGTAAATATGTGTGTGGACCCTAATTTTAAGGTCAATATTATTAGCCCCCTTAAGCAATATATATTTTTTTCGATCATCTACAGAACAAACCATCATTATACAATGATTTACCTAATTAGCCTAACTTGCCTAATTAACCTAGTTAAGCCTTTAAATGTAATTTTAAGCTGAGTAGTAGTATCTTGTAAAATATCTAGTAAAATATTATGTGCTGTCATCATGGCAAAGATAAAAGAAATTAGTGATTAGAGATGAGTTATTAAAACTGTAATGTTTAGAAATGTGTTGAAAAAATCTTCTTTCCATTAAACAGAAATTGGGGAAAAAATATACAAGACGCTAATAATTCAAGAGGTCTAATAATTCTTACTTCAACCATATATATTGCATTCATAAGATCAACAGAAACGTGTGTCCACCATGTTGCTTGCAGTTTGCTGGAGGTCGAGGTGGATCAACAAGTTCTCCCAGTGTTTCATCATTGGACTTAATTGGGCTCAAAATGATACGATTAAATTGACGCCATCATTACAGACCTGTGTTTGTACAATCATTACAGACTGAGGAAGCCTCTAGACCTGAATGATACAGGAATTCAATAGTGCAGGCAGCTCATTAGCCAGTTTTTGAACCATAATTTACATGGCAAAACCAGACAATATATTGTTAAAAAGGCTGATAGAAAATGTTGATGAAAGTCTCTGGTGAGCGCTGCTGTGTTGCATTTTCCCACAGAAAAATGCATTCTTTGGGAATGTATTCTGGATTCATCATGAGGGCACGTGAACCAAACCATGACCATTGTACTGTGATGTTTCAGGGACGAATACATGTACCGTTACAGCCCTAGTGCTTCACTATATGCTGCTCTATATACAGCAACGTGAAAGCTGATCAGGTGCTGGCCACATTTTAAAGAGCAGTGGGCCAGATAATATATGTTTTATCTATGCAAATGTTGACATAATGACATAATGATCAGTAATTGTACTGATTGGAAGTCAAGTCTTTTAACCTCTTTGGTGCTTTATGGAGTTTGTTGTTTGTTGGGTAAAACATTTCAAATCGTTTATTTAAAGGGATAGTTCACCCATAAATGAAGATTTTCTCACTAATTACTCTCCCTTAATGAGTTTATTATTAAGGGTGTACTTACACTATGTACAGTTGCCTTGAACCGAGCCGAAGCACACTTGTCCCCCCTCCCGTCTCCCCCGACGGTCCGCATTCTCATTACATTCGGGCCTGAGCACACTTACGCCATCGATGATGTGCTGTTCAGTTTAAGAAGCGCTCTCGCTCAGCACAGTGGACATTTCTTTATATCATTATATCGTTTTAGTCGCTTGATATGCAGTGACACGCAGTCAAATATTTCACCGAACAGATCAGACACTGCTGACGCTCATAAACAATCATAAAGTCCTCGTGCTGCAGGAATTAGAAGGTTTGCTAAAGGTGCAGCTGTCGTGCAGAGAGGGGTTTGCGTCTTTAATAATCTACGACAGTTTGCGTTCAACAGTAAGAAAGATTAATAAATCCATATGAAACAGTCCAAGTTGGCGGTTCATTCCGCTGTGGCGACCCCGGATTAATAAAGGGACTAAGCCGAAAAGAAAATGAATGAATGAATGAATGAAACAGTCCCCTTTAAGTCAGGTCTCGTCTTCAGTTTCGGGGTGAACCGCGCTCAGGCACACCTCTTCCAACTGGGCCAGGGCCGGCCAACTGAACCGTGCCTGAACCCGATTCAGAGCACTCACACTTCTCAAACTATCTGGGAAACGGGCCTGGGCACGGTTTAGATAGCATAGTGTGAGTACACCCTAAGTATATTTTGAATAATGTTAGAAGCCTGTAACCATTGACTGTCATAGTAGAAAAAAACAAAAACAAAAAAACAAATGCAATGGAAGGTAATGGTTACAGGTTTTTAACATTTCACACATTTCTTTCTTTTGTGTTCAACAGAATAAAGAAACTCAAACAGTTTTGTGACAAGTGAAGGAGTAAATAATGACAGAATTTTCATTTCTGGGTCTTTAAGAGCTTTCCAGTTTTACAATTCTGCCTTAGTACATCAATAACTGTCTGAAATAGGTTTTTATTTATTTACGTTTTGCCATGGGTGTTTTGTTTTCACAAATACCTTTCATTTTTTTATCAATACTTTATAAATTAGGTTCATTTTAAGCACTTGAAATTGTAACCTTTCTTTAATCCTATACTCTCCGATTCCTCATCTGATTACTTTGCCAAAATGACTAATCATTTTATTTGTGAACCATTAGTCCTCTATCCCCACTGCCTCTAAAAGTCCCAAACATTAACCACAGAGACCGGACTGCACTCTTTTTTTTTTGGCCTTGAATCAAACATCATTTTAATCCTTTTAAGCTTCTTGCTGTAATGATTTATTTTGCAGTAAAAAAACCCATAATGATCCTTTGAATTTTAATGATAAGCCGCCTGCTCAAGGATTCATTGTTTTGACTCTTTGGCCCTTACCTTTGCATGGAAAAACACGTCTTAAGGGAGGCGCTGTCCAATTCGATGCCTCTCCCAGCATCCCCTCTCACCGGATAGAAACACGGGACGCCTGCCATTCAGGAATCAAAAGCCCTCAACAGAAGAGGAACACAACAAACAGCGGTGAAAAGGAGATGTTACGTCCCTGCATTAGGCGCCAGGGATTAGCACCATAAATTAAAGAGCTCTTTCTATAAAACTGTCAGTTCATATGAGATGTGAGGAGTGTCAATACAGCCGGCTGAGGGCGAGGGCTGATGAATTGGAAAAACCTCCCCCTTTTAAAAAGGTGCAGCGGTGTTGAGTGCGGGGCAACGCTGACGTTAAACGGATTTGAAAAGAAAGAAAGAGGGAGAGGCATCCATTTCTGTCTCACAGGAGTGTCAGAGCTGTGTTGACCCCGAGGAGACGCTTTCAAGTGGCTAACGGCTAATTCCTGTCGACAGAACCACTGCATGAGCGGCTGCTGAGATCTGAGGAACTGTAGAGGAAACATTGAGAGTAAAAAAAAACACTAGAAATAGGAGTGAGGAATTATGTTTTCCTTAAACAAGTTTTCTTTTCTGCGTTGTTGTATTTTTGAAAATACTGCATAGCATTTAGCTAAAATCAGCAATGCCAATGAAAATAAATAATTGTGACATTCAACAATGCATCACTTTATAAAACAAAAACAAGAAGGAAACTTAGTCATTCTAGAGAGAATTTTATTAGATTTATTCAGAATAGATTTTTGTCTTTATTACTATTATTATTCATTCATTCATTTTCCTTTGGCTTAGTCCCTTTATTAATCTGGGGTCGCCACAGTGGAATGAACCACCAACTTATCCAGCATATGTTTTACACTGCGCATGCCCTTCCAGCTGCAACCCATCACTGGGAAACATCCATACACATACACTACGGACAATTTAGCTTAACCAATTCACCTATACCACATGTCTTTGGACTTGTGGGGAAACCGGAGCACCCGGAAGAAACCCACGCAACCACATGGAGAACATGCAAGCTCCACACAGAAATGCCAACTGCCAACTAAGACTCAAACGAGCGAGCTTCTTGCTGTGAGGCGATTGTGCTACCCACTGCGCCACTGTGATGCCTTTATTATTATTATTATTATTATTATTATTATTATTATTATTATTATTATTATTATTATAAACTGTATTCATTTTTTAAAATATTCTTGTCTTAGTTTTGTATTATTATTATGTATTATTATTATTATTGTTATTATTATTTATTTTTTTAGAAAATACTTTTGTATTATTATTATTATTAATATTATTATTATTATTATTATTATTAATTGTATTATTGTAATTATTATAAACTGTATAAATATTTTTTAGAAAATACTTGTCTTAGTTTTGTGTTATTATAATGTATTATTATTAATTTTATTATTATTATTTTTATTATTATTATTATTATTATTATTATTATAAATTGTATTATTATATGATTTGTTTTGTTTTTAGAAAATTGTTTTTATTCTTTGTAGAAATTTTTTTATCTTAGTTTTGTATTATGATGATTATTATTTTATGATGATGATGATGATGATGATTATTATTATTATTATTATTATTATTATTGGATCATTAGGTTTACAAATACACAACAATGAAATCTTCATAATAATAATAATAATAATAATAAATAATAATAATAATAATAATAATAATAATATATAAAATAATAATGCTTTATTTTCATGGGATCTAATAACCTCTAAGCAAATATATAACACAAAAAAATGTTTATAATAAAACAAAATGGTTTATAATAACAAATCCATTCTAATAGAAAACGTTGAAAATGCGATATGGTAAATGATGCATTAAAGTACATTTTCAGACTTAAAACAGTAATGAAATTGTACGAATAAAATGTGAACTATCCTGATTTCATTGAAAAAAACAAAACAAAACAAAACAAAACAAAAACAAATGTACTGTAGCTTATCTTTAGGACAATCATTCATTCACTCATTCACTCATTTAACATAAAATAAACGTTTTACATAATTTTCTTTTATTATTTTTGGGGTGTCCCATATTTTGCGATCCTAAGTGTATGCTTCAGTTTTCAAAAGAGTTTGAGAGGAAAGGATGTACAATTGTTCTGCTCACGAACCAAAGCGAGCAGCAGAAAATGATGCTGACAGAACAATATCCCATGATGCACGTTTGCTAAATGGATCCTACAGTTTTTTTCTCCCGCTTGTTTTTTGTTATTCGTTGTTAATGTTGTTTGAATGCCCCGAGAGCTTGTTTTACAAGCATTTAGATTTATGTTAGTGAAGAAAAAAAGAGTGCAAAAAACAATACGGTATGCAAGAATTCAGAAAGATGCTGTTTAACTCACAAACGGCATATTGAGTTTTAATATCCGTCGAAGAACGCAGTGCCTGAGGGAGTCTTCACACTTCCGCCACACACGTCTGACTCTTTCTAATTTGCTGTCTTTGCCGTTTTGTTCTGATCAATGTCTTGCGTACAAACACGGCTCAAATTTTCAGATACTCCCTGATGTCGTTTTGTTTAATCAGCGCCTGCTTGGAAATGCTAATTTTGCAGCAGCATCCTTGTTGAAATTTCATACGCGCAAGCATTCGATGGAGCGCTCCTGTTTCTTTTGTGTCGGCTCTGAATTGAAATAAAACGGAAATGTTGACTTTCCTCTCGCAACCCCTGTTTGATCGTTATTTGTGTAATCTCATTCATAGTTTTTCTTCTTCGGGGACAACAGGACCGCTTGTAAAAGCAAGAAAAAACGCTGCTTGTTTGACAGAACTGTCAAAGCGCTCAAAAGCTGTGCAAATTCAACAAAACAATTTCCCCACTAATGTTTCTAAACATGTGGGCCTCCTGCTGAGGCGCAAATCTAAGCAAAGCTCAGGCGCTAATATGTTTGTTTGTGCGTCTGTGTTGATGTTCTATTATGAGTTCACTGCTATACTATGCACATACAGTCCTCTGAGTGCGGTTGAATATTATTTAATGCACTTGAGCTGACAGCAGGTTCTGACGATATGATAACCTTGGATAAAAATATCACAGTTTTACAGTACTGTGATTACTGCGATAAAATATGCTCTTTTTAAATGTCTGGGTAAAAAATAACAACTTTTTCCCCATTGAACACAATATTTATGTTAAGAAACATTCATTCATTCTTTCATTTTCTTTTCGGCTTATTCTGGGGTTGCCACAGCGGAATGAACCGCCAACTTATCCAGGATTTGTTTTACGCAGTGGATGCCCTTCCAGCTGCAACCCGTGTTAAGGAAATTAAGAAATTTTTTTAATTAATTTGGAACAGTAAACATGTCAGGCAGGGCAGCACGATGGCTCAGTGGTTGGCACTGTCGCCTCACATCAAGAAAGTCTCTGGTTCGAGTCCCGATTTGTTCAGTTGGCATTTCTGTGTGGAGTTTGATTTCCTCTGGGTGCTCCGGTTTCCCCAACAGTCTAAAGACATGTGCTTTAGGTGAATTGGGTAAACAGAATTGGCCGTAGTGTATAAGTCTGTGTGTCAATGCAAGAGTTTATGGGTGTTTCCCAGTACTGGGTTGCAGCTGGAAGGTCATCAGCTGCGTAAAAAGATGTGCTGGAATAGTTGGCTGTTCATTCTGCTGTGGTGACCCCTGATAAATAAGGGTGAAGAAAGCTGGTCATATGGTTAAAGCTGAAGAAAAATAAATAAATGAATGAAACATGTCAGGCTAAATAATTAAAATAAATAACAGACTTCTGCTATCTTCATTAAAAAACAGATTTCTTTACAACTGTAAACGACATCTTTGGATATGTGGACATAAAGTAAAGCCACTGCACTGTTCAGCTCTATAGCATGCTTGGATGTTGGTTCATAAGCCATTTATGGTCCCACTTTATATTAAGTGCCCTTAACTACTATGTACCTGCATCAAAAAATAAATAGAATGTACTTACTGTGTTGATAATGTATTGCAGATCACTCCTGGTGCTATTGAGGTGGGATATGAGAAGATTTAGGGACAGGTTTTGTGGTGTAGCTAGGTTTAAGGATAGGATGAGGTCTAAGAGATGGTCAACAGTGGGATTAAAGATGTAATTACAGGAATTAATTACAGATGTAATTACATGCATGTATTTAATCAATCATAAGTACAAGGTAGGGGCGCCACGGTGGCGTAGTGAGTAGCACGTAGGTCATTGGTTTGAGCCCCGGTCAGCTGGCAATTCTGTGTGGAGTTTGCATGTTCTCCCTGTGGTTGCGTGGGTTTCCTCCGGGTGCTCCGGTTTCCCCCACAAGTCCAAAGACATGCGGTACAGGTGAATTGGGTTGGCTAAATTTTCCGTAGTGTATGAATGTGAATGAGTGTGTATGGATGTTTCCCAGAGATGGGTTGCCGCTGGAAGGGCATCCGCTGCGTAAAACATATGCTGGATAAGTTGGTGGTTCATTCCACTGTGGCGACCCCAGATTAATAAAGGGACTAAGCCGACAAGAAAATGAATGAAGTGCAAGGTAAAAATATGTATTTACACAATAAGTACGCTGCACCAAATTACTAATTTCAGTGTAAGTACATGTTAGTTAAGGCCACTTTATATAAAGTGGGACCCAATTTATTTTTTCAAATGTTTCCTGAATTGTGGGGCTGACCAGTAGCTTTTGATAGGGAGGGTCGTTTTCTGCTAGATACTGTTGCCTTAAAAAATTAAATAAAACTGTAAAAAAAAACACATAAAAAACAACTTTCATATATCTTAGGAACAGTATAACAGAAAATCTTTGCAGTTTTAAAACCTTGGCTTTTCCAAACCATGGTAAACCTGTTATTGTCCCATGCCTACTCCTCATACGGTCATCTGAGTGCGGTTGGAAATTCTTTAATGCGCTTGAGCTGACGGCAGCTTTGAGCAAGAGGGAGGTGAAGTCATGTTTAATTAAGACGCTGAGCCTCACGAGCCGTCACTCAGAGCGCAGGTTAAAGATCCCTTGTGCTCCCCGACTCTTTTCACACTTCACATGGCCACAACGCACTGCGCCTCGCTGCACCGGCCGCTAACGGGCCAGTGTAATTACCTCCGCTTGTCAAATATTCACCCAGTAAAATATGTCCGTACAGCGTCTCCGCAGACCTCACCTGAAAACCTTTCTCTCTTTTCTCTCAGCCTATCAGAGTTTGAGGCCGAGTACCAGGAGCTCTGGGATTGGCTGATGGACATGGAGTCCATAGTGACGGACAGCCACGATCTGATGATGTCGGAGGAACAGCAGCATCACCTCTATAAGGTAAGTGGGTTTTGTGTGTTTAAAGTCCGCATGAATCAGACACTGTGGCCATGTTTGTTTCTGCATTGTGATGCAGTTCCTAGAGAAGCGGAATTTTAAATGACTACAGTGGGCGTGGCTTGTTTTTTCTACTGCGAGCTGATTGGATGTAGTAAAGTAGACATTTCATTTAGAAAGATCAGAAAAAGGGGTTGGGGAGAGTTATTACAACCTAACAGACACCCCCTCCTCCTCCTCATTTCTGTTTGTTGTCAAAACTGACAGTTGGGGTGTGGTTAAGTATGTTTGCCCCGCCCAATACCTCAGACAGACGTAATCTGAGAATTTAACTGAAAACAAACTGGAAGTGCATTTTCAGATTTCAATTAAAGATTACAAACATTAAGTTTTTCTTAATGACATGCGCAGATGAATTATTCACCACGAAACTGCAATGTGAGCGAGCAAAATCATATGGTTAGTTTTGATTTCATTTGTACTTTAAAGCTGCCTTGTAAAGTTGACTCGTTGCCTTGACTATGTTATTACTGGCATGTATTTTATTTTTTTTTTGTCTGGGATAGGTGTGAAAAATACAAAGTTGATCCGAATGAAAGGGATGGTTATTTTATTTGCTATATGCAGTTGAAGGCAAAATGATATATTATGATAGATTATTTTTTCAAATATTTCTCAAATGATGTTTAACAGAGCAGTTAAAGTTAAGCTGTGCTATTCTTCTTCTTCTTCTTCTTCTTCTTCTTCTTCTTCTTCTTCTTCTTCTTCTTCTTCTTCTTCTTCTTCTTCTTCTTCTTCTTCTTATTCTTATTCTTATTATTATTATTATTATTATTTGAATGGTCAATATTATTAGCCCTTTTAAGATTTTCTGTTGGCTACAGAACAAACCTACTTGCCAAGTTAACCTGGTCTAGTAATTTAGTCCTAGTAGTTTAGCTTTCAAATGGGACTTTAAGCTAAATACTTTGCTTGCACTTGCTCTCATGCTCTAAAAGTGGCAAACGCAACATTAAAATATCAAAAACTTAGTTTGAAGACTATAAAATTAGGAAAAGTGTTGTCATTTAATTTTTTTTGTTTATTTTTGTTGTTCAGTCAAAGCTGAAAAGCGGTAGTACAATGAATGTTTTGTGTTCTTGGGAAGGACTTGTGTCACAGCATATGTAGCTTTAATAATGACATGTAGTCCAGGAATATATTGCAAATAATTGTATCTTTTTAATTATTAAGTATTAAAACATTATTTGTGGAAAAACATTTTAACCAATTCATGTCATAAAAAGCAGAATTTTCATCATTATTACTTAAAGGGATCATGAACTAAGTACCTAACATTTCCATGATCTTCTGTCATGTAAGAGCTCTCAGCATGGGACGATAACCGTTTACAAGGTATACTGTGGTTTGGAAAAGTCAAGGTTTTAAAACCGCCAACATTTTCTTCTATACCGCTCCTAGGGTATGTGTACAATATTTTATTTACATTTTTTTTGTAGGTTTTTTAGGACAACAGTATCTCCAGCAAAAAAAAAAAAAAAATTTTAGAGCAGTCATCACAATACTGTGAAACCGTGATATTTTTATCCAAGGTTATCATACTGTCAGAATCTTATACCGGCCCATGCCTAAAGAGCTCACAGTATAATAAAAACTTCCTGTAAGTTTCAGAACTCTACCCTTAGTGGTTACTTTAAAGTCAGCTTATAATCAAGGCTGTCTGACAAAACTAACGGTTTTGGAATCTTCTACTCTATGATGTTATAGATAGACTGAATAAGTTATGCCTATGCAAAAGACGCCCATTACTACTTTACTGCCTGTTTACCCCTATTATTCTGCAAAACTGTCAGCCAATCAGAGTAGTGGGCGTTCACTTCTAAGTCTACAGTTGGCCATTCCAACAGAGCGTTTTAAGGTCAAAAACAGCACAGCAAATAGTCAGTTCTTAATTGTAATTTTTTTAATGTTAAGATCTTGATAACATCATAAGTCTACCCCAGAGAACAGTACTAAATTAAAAACTGCTATACCTCATGACCCCTTTAACTCTTCAGTGTCACCTGATCATTCAGGAAACAGTCTAATACGTTGATTCGACTCTTAGACATGAAGCTATTAATGCATTTTTTCGGTGGTTTGGTTTCAAATTTCATTGCTCCAAATATCCCGTTCTCCATATTAAACCTAAAAAATGCTCTGATTGGCTGCAATTGTTCTTGCTCTTTGTGGACAGATTGCTTCATCTTGAAAAAAAATGCACAATTTGCTCCAGGGAGACTGTCTAACTCACTGTTAGTCACTTTGAACAAGAAATTGTCTCCTAAATCATGTATAGTTTTAATTTTTTGTCCGCTTTCTTATCTGGACCTCAGAGCATATAATGCAAAAATGTTAAATTATAGATTTATCAGTAATATTTCAAATGAGCCTTGACTTTTGATTCTCTTAAACCAATTTAGCGAAACCGCGGCCGAATATTACAATACTGCGAGTCGGCGACTAGATTGTCTTCCATTTCAATCTCAGCCGTCCCGTCACACGTTCCCCAGCCAGACTCGCTTTGTCATTTTAACACATTTCAGTAAAAGAAAGTTCATTTCAGAGAACGAGGGAAAGAGAAAGAGTGCAGAGCGGAGATAGTACCTCTCCCTGTTTACAGTCCATGAATTTTTATTAGTTCCAGATAAAGTGGCCTGTATTGTGTTAGGTCAATATGTTTGTTCGTGATTAAAACAAACTGATTTTGCTCCTCTGTATTGATTGCATGCCCACCCACACTAATAAATATGTATCGGGCCTCCATGTTGGTTATCAGCTTTTTTGTGGTGGTTATCCTGTGATGTGCTATCAGCAGGGTGCCAATTACAGGGGAGTTTGGGGTGGGGTTGACCCCCCAAAATAGCATTTGATCCCCCTGAAAGAAGCCAAAACAAGGTTTATGGGGGTTTTATATTGCTTACGCTAATCTGCATCTTAATTATTATTATTATTATTATTATTATTATTATTATTATTATTATTAT
>CAIGQQ010029766.1:0-16991 GCA_903798035.1 Danio albolineatus
ATTTTTTTTAATCAAAGTTTTCTTCATTCATTCATTTTCATTCGGCTTAGTCCCTAATTTATCAGGAGTCGCCACAGTGGAATGAACCACCAACTATTCTATCATATGTTTCACACAGTGGATACCCATCTAGCTGCAACCCACTGGAAAACAGCCATACACACATTCACACACACACGCGCACACACACTTAGGCCAATTTAGTTCATCCAATTCACCTGTAGCGCATGGGTTTGAAACTGGAGCACCCGGAGGAAACCCACACCAACACGGGGAGAAACTCCACACAGAAATGCCATCTGGCCCAGCAGGGACTCAAACCAGCGACCTTTTGGTGTGAGGCCACAGCGGTAACCACTAAGCCACCATGCCGCCAAGTTTTCTTTTTGTTTCTTTTAGTTTTAACTCACAATTCCATCCACTGGTTTATGTCAGTGGCATATAACAGTCAGACTGCATAAGTCAGGGTTTGAGTCTGCTGAGGGAATAGTTACGCCGACGGATCATTTGCACTTGCCGTTGAAGAAACAAAAGTATGTTTTCCCAGAAGAGGCTCTGAGAAGGACTTTCAATCCAGATCATGCATCACATAAGCAAATGAAAACCCAACCGAGGCTATTGGAGCTATAGTGGGTGGTAAACCTGCCTGATCCAGTTCTCCAGCCCAGGGGTTTCGGCCGTCCATTTATTTCCTCTCTGTCTCCCAGCGCTGCAGTCGGCCATCATTTCCTCTCACTTTGTTGTCGGAGATCTGCGGATAAACCAGTAAAAAAAACGGGTTTTTACTCGACTGAGCAGAATACTAAATAAACAAGGAGCGTAATTGTGGCTGGGGAGAGAGATCGAGATGGGGATGAATTTTCAGAGTGCTCTTAAAGGGACAGTGCACCCAAAAATGAACATTTAATGAACGTTTACTCAAGTACTTCTAAACCTAGTTGAGTTCTTTCTTCTGTTAAACTCAAAAGAAGATATTTTGAAGAATGTTGGAAACCAGTAGTCATTGACATCCATTATACAAAATAAAATACAATGGAAGTCAATAGCTATATAAAAAAAGCAACAGGTTTGTAACAGGAGTGAAGGGAGAATAACTGATTATTATAATTATTATTTTGGATACAGTCACTTTTAATGAAGTTACAAAACTACAGCCAGAAACTAAAGAAAATACAGGCAGAAACTATCATACACCATACATCATCCTACAGTCAAAGATCATGTCTGTTTCTTAAACCATTGCTATGCAGTTGCTAAGGTGTTTGTGCAGTGTGATTATGCTGTTAATGCGTTTGTGGCGGTTTATGCACTAATATGCAGCATTGCAATGTGGATGCTCAGTTATTGCTATTTTTGTGGGGTGGTTTCTATGGTATTGCTGTGTAGTTGCTAATACGTTCGGAGTGATTTCTGCATAATTTCCATGTGCGTCGCTAAGGTGCTTGGGGTGGTTTCTAGAGCACTGCAATGCAGATGCTAAGGTGTTCCTAAATATTTTGGTTTGGTTTCTATAGCATTGCTATGCAGTAGGGTATATGTTGAACGTCACGTGACCAAACCGGATCCCTGGGTAAAACATTTCATATGCGCCATCGGTTTGTTATTGAAAGTAGTAAGTAGTGTTATATAATAGGGTATATGCGCAACTTTCACTTTCCAGTCAACCTGGGAAGATCACTTCCAGTTTTTCACTCTCCGCTAATATGCCGTTGTTTTATACAAGACGCCTCCAGGAACTACCAAAGTGAAGTATAACAGATGTCCACTACTTACTACTTTCAATAACAAACCGACGCCGCATATGAAATGGCGATAAGCGGAAGTGTAACATTTTTAATTAGTTCTAAAGTCTTGCCATGTAACTGCTAGGGTGTTTGGAGTAATTTCTGCAGCAATGCAAATGCTAAGGTGTTGTTATCTGTATGGTTTATAGTTGGATTTTATAGGTATTGCTATGTGTGTTACTAAGGTGACTGGGGTTGTTTTTGCAGCATTGCTATGCAGTTACTATTAACTTTTAAACATATTTAAGCTTCCCTGTGGCTGTTCAGCAAAATATATAACAATCTTCCAGTGGTTTTTAAATATTTTAATGAAAAATTGTTTACACCATGTCTAATTTCTGTGATTGTATTATTATCTAGTATTTACTGAATGATTTTGTCAACTGTTTTAAGTCAATTCTCCTAGAAAAGTCAAAGTTTAATATTCGCTATTTGTTGATAATCAGTTTTATCACCCAAAAAATGCTAATCATAAATAAGCCGCTAGCAGGGGAGATCAGTGAGAGTGTGTGTTTCTTCAGATCTAGATGTTGTCAGGTTTGGTGTAAAGCGTCTGAACTGCTGTGTTTCCTCTGGGCTTTGTTCGTGGTGGATTTGGGCCGCACTGCAGCGATAAATCTGAAATTAAATATCTCTCCATCCCTCCCTCCTGTGTCCCTCTGTCCTCCCTCTGTCTGCGTCCAGATCTCTCTGTTTCTCTCAGCCTCTTCAAGCATCTCACAGCCAAGTTTCTTAAAGGCATAGCTGACCTAAAATATAAAACCTTGTCATTTACTCAACATCATGCTGTTTGAAACATGCAGGGGCTTCTTTTATCTGTGGAAAGACATTTTTAGATTAATGTGAACGATCCCTTCCATGCAGTAAAAGTGAATGATGTTTAAAAGCGCTAAAACAGTAGTCTGTAGAAAACGTGCACTAAATTTTATGACGTCTGTATTGAAGTTGGTTTCTGCAATAAAATAATCCTCACTCTTACTCACTATCATTCAGCTTATTCCCTGATTTATCGAGGGTTGCCACAGCAGAATAAACAAAATGACAATAAAAAAATAATAAATATAAATTTGGGGCGGTATGGTGGCTTAGAGGTTAGCACTGTGGCCTCACAGCATGAAGGTCACTGGTTCGAGTCCTGGCTGGGCCAGTTGGTATTTCTGTGTAGATTTTGCATGTTCTCCCCGTGTTGGCGTGGGTTTCCTCTGGGTGCTTCGGTTTCCCCAACAGTCCAAACACATGCACTATAGGGGAATTGGATTAACTAAATTGACCGTAGTGTATGTGTGTGAATGAGTGTGTATGGGTGTTTTCCAGTACTGGGTAGCGGTTGCAAGGGCATCCGCTGCGCAAAACATATGCTGGAATAGTTGCCGGTTCATTCTAATGTGGCGTCCTCTGAAATAGAGACTAAGCTGAAGAAAAATGAATGAACTAAATGTGGATGTAAACTTACTGGAGAAAAAGAGTCAAAACTGCTAAATGTCAAAAAGTCAAAGTTGTGTAAACTGGATTTGTAAGACAAATTATGCATATTAATTGTGACATTGATAGTCAGAATTATTCGCCCCCCTTTGATTTTTTAAATTTTTTTTATATTTCCCAAATGATGTTTAACAGAGCAGGGAAATTTTCACAGTATTATATTTTTTCTTCTGGAGAAAGTCTTATTTGTTTTATTTCGGCTAAAATAAAAGCAGTTTTAAATTTTTTAAAGACCATTTTAAGGTCAAAATTATTAGCCCCTTTAAGGTATTTTTTTTTTCGATAGTCTACAGAACAAACCATCGTTATACAATAACTTGCCTAATTACCCTAACCTGCCTAGTTCACCTTATTAAGCCTTTAAATGTCACTAAGCTGTATAGGAGTGTCTTATCTAGTCTAATATTACAGGTATTTACTGTCATCATGGTAAAGATAAAATAAATCAGTGATTAGAGATGAGTTATTAAAACTATTCTTTTTAGGAATGGGTTGAAAAATCTTCTCTGCGTTAAACAGAAATTGGGGAGAAAGATAAACAGGAGGGCTAATAATTCTGACTTCAACTGTATATATATATTTATTTCATGGCATTTATAATGTAATACTTTTAACTGTTAACAAGAAAGTTAAAATGCTGTTTTAAATCGGATTTCAGAGCAGATCATTTATCTTTATCCTTATTAAAGCCATCCTGATAAATGTAAATGTTAGATTAATCTCACCAGTAACATCTGATACTGTGTTTAAAGTATCAAATGTTACTGGTGAGATTAATCTAACGTTAACATTTATCAGGATCGCTTTAATAAGGATTAAATGATCTGCTCTGGGCACCACGGTGGCATAGTGGGTGGCACGTTCGCCTCACAGCAAGAAGGTCGCTGGTTCGAGCCTCCGTTGGGCCAGTTGGCATTTCTGTGTGGAGTTTGCATGTTCTCCCCGTGGTTGCGTGGGTTTCCTCTGGTCGCTCTGGTTTCCCTCACAGTCCAAAGACATGTGGTATAGGTAATTTGGGTAAGCTAAATTGTCCATAGTTTATGAGTGTGAATAAGTGGGTATGGATGTTTCCCAGCGATGGGTTGCAGCTGGAAGGGCAACCGCTGCATAAAACAAATGCTGGATAAGTTGGCGGTTCATTCCGCTGTGGCGACCCCGGATTAATAAAGGGACTAAGCCGAAAAGAAAATGAATGAATGAATAAATGAATGAATCTGTTTAAAAAATATTTAAATTCTGTCACACATAGAGGACAATGCAGAAGACATCGGCAAGCAATTCAAGACGAAAACTAGTGTAATTCTGTTATAAATTACATTGTCACTCTAATAATTTTATTATAACATGTAATAAAATGCTGTATTAGTAAATATAAAGAAATGTTTTCTTTGTCATTTTTAAATATTAGTAAATTAATTAGGAAATGACCCATGGCAACTATATTTACCCCGGTCCACTAGCCTCAATCAAGCTTTGGTCATTCAAAACAAAAAGTTTGGGCACTGCTGATTTAGATACTTGATTTCAATATGCTTTCAATGTATATAAAAACTACTTTTGTCAGTTTAACTTGATCTGAACACCAAAATAGAGCATTTCATCTTTTGCTCATGTTCTGGTGCCATCCGAAAATTGTTTCTTTTTTCTGTTTACTAAAACTACAGTTGGTTGAACAGGTCTTTGTAAGTTCTCTGAGGTTCTCCAGCTGTGTGTGTTTGTGTGTGCACAGAGATCTTCTCCAGTGTGAGTGAACTGACTGTCAGACTAAACTCTCACACTGCCAATACAAAAGAGCAATAAACATTCACCCTGGAGGCTCCGCCCACCGCCCTCAGCCTGCCAGATTCTTCTGCCTGCTTATAAAAGCTCATTTTAGCGAAACCACACTGTTTAATATCCACTTTTTCCAAAAGAAATTTAGCCCAAGGGTGAGACTACATGTGTGTGTGCGTACTGTTCCAAATACAAATACAAGCTGCCGAAAGACCCACAGCAGTCAGAGAACACTGAAACCATCAGAGATTGAGATTTGACAGGCTGCTGGCATATTTGCAAAGAGTATGTGTTAAGTCTTAAAATGATAAATAATTTGTATTAAATTGTTAAATATATATTGAAAGTGATTAATACAGTGGTCCTCAAACTTTTTTCACCAAGTACCACCTCAGAAAAAAACTGTTTCTCCAAGTACCACAATAATGACCAGTATTGAAATACAGTAGCATAGTAGGCGTAATCAAGCAGCTACAGCACTGCACAGTTCAAAAACGTGGCAAATTCTTATTATTATGAATATTTATTATTATTATTATTATTATTATTATTATAATTATTATTAATATTATTATTAATAATAATTTATTTGCCACTTTAAACATTCCAAATAGTTTGAACAGAGACATTAGAAATGAGATCTGCTTACTGCGCATTAAAGTAGGCTTAAACTAAGTGATTAAACTATCCCTGTCAACACTGGGATATAAAAAAACAGGATACGCCCCCAACAACCAGTATAAGTACAGGGAGGAAATTAGCTTCAAATGAAAGAATACATAACAAACATTAGACATAATTAATCACTGATCACATCTGCGTTATCGTACGCATCAAAGGATTAAAAGTGTGTTCATTTTTTAACTTTAATTATTCAGCGATTTCCCCCATGTACCACTAGAAGGAAGCCTGCGTACCACTACTGGTACACGTACCACAGTTTGAGAACCACTGGATTAATATATTCACCTTATTCTCCGTGTACGAGCGGGCGCAGTCATTTGAATCTTTTTGCCTCGAGACTTCCGGTCAGAGCCGGCCCAAATTATAAGCGAACTAATCGGCTGCTTAGGGCCCCGTGGCCACTAGGGGGCCCTCAAAAGTGCATATAATGACTAACTTTCATTTTGTTTTACTTTGTTGGGTTATGGATTGGGGTGGAACAAAATATCAATATGACGGTTTATCATATTATTTCCACCAGGGATGCATTATCGATACTCTGGCACCAAGTATGGATATTTATCTAAATGTACAAAAGATCTGAATTAATTAATCAGTAGATTGCAGCTGTTTACTGCTTTAGCTGCAGTACACCCAGCTGCCATCAGGTGGTGCTGACCATAACGGCAGATCAACAATACAGAGATGCACCGGTGTCATTTACCTGCTTAGGGCCCCCTGAAAGCTTTGGCCGGCCCTGCTTCCGGTCTCATTCACTTCCATTCATATTTAGACATTAAAGCAGCTCGTTTTGCTGCTTGATGTTGCTTGAGTTTGACTGTTTTCTGCCGTTTATTATTTCTAGTCATTTCTCCCATAGCAGACTGAATCGGAAGTTCTAAAACAATCACAAAAATGAGCACACTTCCGCATTGAAGAATAAGGTCAATAGATAACAGTGTATTGCCGAGAACACAGGACAGATTATTACTGCCCTAGCAACCCCCTCGCAAACGGGTAACACCAACATTAGCAACATGTAAGTTTTGCATATGACAAATGATCTCCATTTCATTCTTCCATTCACACTTTTTAACCCAACGATTGGGTTTGTGCATATTCGACCCAATGTTTGGTGTGAATAATATGTGTTAAGTCTTAATATATTAAATGTATGTTTTAAATGTGCTAAAATGCCATAAACGTATATCAAAAGATACTCCCAGGGCCAGTTTTATATCGAAGTTGATATTTAGCCGCACCATATTGGTGTTTTGTAACATCTATGAGATTTTGTGTTTTTATGAGATGAGTTGTTAGCTCAGGGGCGCCGCTAGCAATTTTGGGCCCCATGAAAAAATACGAGGATGGGCCCCCTACTACCAAGCTAGCTATCCAAACTCTTTGTCCGCAATGTAGTTATACTGAGGTGTGCATTTTATTATTGATTTTGTCCACTACTATCAGTATTTAGTAAGAGAACAGCCATGACTGTAGCTAGCAGATGATTTATTGTTCAAATGTAAATGTAGTACAAAAAAAGGAACAATAATCCAATATTCACTGAAAATTGTACATTTCTAAACACACAAAACACCAATGTGTCACTATTTAAATAACTGTACTGCAATAGTGTCTCATAAAATCTGCAATACACTGAAACAGTGACGAAAATCAATAAGACACAAAATTATATTACAATGAGAGCCATAAATAAGCCGAGACCCATAAATGATGTTGAGTGCATCATCAGGGTAATTAAAGTGCACTTATTATTGTTAGAGTTTTCAGTGTGAACGCACTACTTACACTAATTATATTACAAAATGGCGTAGAATAGTGCACAAGTATGCGATTTGGGACGCAGCTGATGTTAACCTCGAGGACATCGCTGCTTTGACAGTTTACCTGACGATCACACTCAACAAAGCATCAACTCTCTTCCCGCTACTGACGGACTGAACCATACAGTGAAAGGAGGGGGGGTGCAATTTGACAGTGACAGACACGAGGGGCAGATATAAGCCATATTTTTATTTTTTATTTCTAATAAATAGTTTTTCTTGTAATTTAGAGATACATTCATAATTTATATTACATTATAATACTGTTATTAATTATAAAGCAGATCTCTGTGGACTTTTCACCTACATCACATGTCTTTGGACGCCAACACGGGGAGAACATGCAAACTCCACACAGAAATGCCAACTGAACCAGCCGGGACTCAAACCAGCAACCTTCTTGCTGTGAGGCGACAGAGCTACCCACTGTGCCATCGTGTCACCCATGAATAATATATATGGATACCTAAATATTGCAGATGCTTCTGATTGTGGGCAACCACAGAGAACACATTATTATTGCCCTAGCAAACACCGAGCAACCAGGTGACACCAACATTAGCAACATCCAAGTTCTGCATGTGAAAAATGTCCTCCATTTCATTAATCTGTTCACATTTTTAACCCAACGATTGGGTTTGTCCATAGTTTACAACAGTGGTTCTCAAACTGTGGTACGCGAACCACTAGTGGTACGCGGGCTTTCATCTAGTGGTACGCGGAAGAATCGCTGAATAATAAAAGAATAAAATGAACACACTCTTTTTAACCCTTTGACGCGTACAATAACACCGTTATCAGACAGGGTTGGCTGTTCCCTGAAGCGTACGAGTACACCGGAGTGCTTAATGTTTACTTTAGTGCATCGCGTCATCAGATGTAAAAAATCAAGCAAAAACCTTGGCGCGGAGGAAAAGAAAGAGGCGCGATACACACGCGCTAGAGAAGCCCTTCAGCAGACCAGTCCAACTTGGGTTTTCAGTTGCTGTAAACTCAGGAATACTGCACGTATGAATTGGTCAAGCACTGTATATGTGTATGCCGTGCGTTAAAGGATTTTAATGCACGACGCACAGGCAGACAGAGAGCATGCGTGCTGTTTATGCAATTTCATCAGTCCGATCATAGGTGGACAATCTCAGACATTCTCAGTCACACCTGGAGTGTGTTTCCAGTCACATTCTCAGTCACACGTTTCTTTTGTCTACTTTATACCATTTCTCTGATGAGCGAGGATCTGTATGTATATCTTTCTCTTAACGTTATCTTTAATATTGCGAAAGCTGGACAACCTACAGTATAGCAGAATTTCCGCGATTTACAGTTCATAATAACCCTACAAAACTTATAAAAAGTACCATATCAATTAAATACGCTTTAGGAATATGTTACTTTGTGCAATGGCTAATGAAAATAAAGATAATTTATTTCCCATCAACCTTCACACTTCAGTTTTAACATGCCGTTTTTTAAAAACACATTTATGTATAGAAGTCTATCCACATTAAATACAAAGCTGTAGGCTTATGAAACGCCAATTCAAGGGCACAAAAGATGCATTTTGAAGAGAAAGCAGCAAAGCGTATTTCAGAAATCTGCTGTTAAACATGTAGGTACATTTTACAAAAGAAAACATATCAGGACAGGTAGGAGAACATTCTGCTTTATTTATCCTCTTTAAAACAAAAGCAATCAGCCAAATACACAGGATAAGTGTAATATTACATTATTTACGGTCATAAATATATTATGAAACTTATCTCTGCGATTTGCCAAAATTCTCGCTTGAAAAACTCTTACAATTTGATTTTGTGGCGTAGTTCAGGAGTCAATGAATAGGCATTAATACTTCACATGTACATCAGTTTTCTTTTTATTTTTTAAGAACAGTGCCCTTTTTAAATCACTTTTAAAGGCACATTTTAATTTAAACAGTGAAGATTTTTTTGGTCTGCAAGCACAGTTAATGTTTAAACTATTTATATTGTTTAAAGTGGCTGATAAGAATACATATTCTTAATAATAGGAATTATTTGTCTCCTTTTTGAACTGTGCTGTGTTGTCGCTGCTTAATAACGTCTACTACGCTACTGTATTTCAATACTGGTCATTATGGTGGTACTTGGAGAGACAATTTCTTTCTAAGGTGGTACCTGGTGAAAAAAGTTTGAGAACCACTGGTTTACAACAACCTAGCAGTTTTAGTATTGATTTTCCTTATTGTACATCAGCAGTTGATGCCGGTTGTCTGAGTTTGGGTGGCTGCATCATAGAGTCCTGACTTCTAGGCTTTGCCACCTTCCTGCTGTTTCTCTGGATTACTGGCTGCTGTTCCCCAACAAAGCCTGAAGGATGTTTGCACAGCTGGATGACCAGAGAGAGAGAGACTTCGGCTACCCCAAAAATATAAAACCTTCCAATTCCCCGCTCGCCACTTGCAGTATTTTTTCAGCGTCAGTGTAAAAGGTGCAGCTCTGCGTCAGTATTTATTTGCTCAAGAGGACGACCCAACTGTGACAGAGTTCAGGAGCTTTTAGTGAACCTGCTTTTGTTCAAAGATAAAACCGTCCGCTATTTTTGTTTCCATTACTGTCTTCATCGTGTTTATTTTAGTTGAATTGCAGTTTTTTTTTTGTCCGTCCAAGAATGAAATCAGTCCTGATGTATGATGGTGTGATTCTCTGAATAGTTTGGGGAATTCGAGCAAGCGACGAGGGAATGTTATTGTTTTGGCTTCGAGCAAGATAATCGTGACCCATCATTAAAGCACTAAAACTGTTTCGTAATGACCAATAACAGATTACACAGACTCTGAAAACTTTCCAGTCTGAAAATACAAAGCTTGCTGACAAAGACGCATTGCGTTGTGCAGAGTGTGTAAATAAAGACTGGACAAACACAGGACGCAGATGATATTACGTCATTAAGCTCCAGCTCTCAAGCATTCAGAGATGGTTATTCTGGGATGCATATTTTGTGTCAAATTAAGACAAACAAATTTCAGAAGGAGCACACACACATGCTTCGACAGTCATTCTGCTATCCATTCAGCGTAAGACCAAACCACCATAACCATCAAGCTCCTCCTACTTCCATTATGTCTCGACTTCAGCCTCTTCCATCACCTTTAAAAAAAGCCAAGGGGGAGCATTCTGAGGCCGGGACAGACACTTTGCTCTCTCTCTTACCTGACAAGTGGAATAACATGAGTTAAGGTGTGTTTTCTAAGCTTCATTCATTCATTTTCCTTCAGCTTAGTTCCTTTACTAATCAAGGGTCGCCAAAGTGGAATGAACAGCTAACTATTCCAGCATGTTATATGCAGCGGATGCCCTTCCAGCTGTAACCCTGTACTGGGAAGCATCCATACACACTCATTCACACACATACTTACACACTACGGCCAAATTAGCTTATTCAATTGACCTATAATGCATGTCTTTGGACTTGTGGGGGAAACCGGAGGACCCGGAGGAAACCCACACCAACACGGGGAGAACACGCAAACTCAAACAGAAATGCCAACTGGCCCAGCCGAGACTCGAACCAGCGACCTTCTTGCTGTGAGGCGACAGTTCTAACCACTGAGCCACCGTGTCGCCTATTCCGAGATTCTTTATTATATCAAATATGTGTAAGTGTGAACTTGTGAATTGGTTGGTTGAGCAGTTTCACATTGATTTCTGTTTGTTTTGTTTATTCAACTGCAACAACGGTAAGCGTTTAGCTATTTTCAAAATTGCAGGCTCTTTATTGGTATCTGGTCCCATTTGAAACCTTTTCCATTTCATTAAATATTCTTTAGTGGAAAATGATCCTTAGATTTTTTATTTTATTTGTAGAATTTCACACTAACGGTATATTCACATTTGGCAGGTATATTATATATAAACTATATTTTTTGCATGTCATAATTTTACCAAGTACTGTACAAAGCGATCCTGGATTAACATCTATGTTGATCCTGGAACATCATTTTTGTTGGAAAATGTAATCCATACCAATTCCCTACCCCTAAACCCAACCATAACTGTAAATTATTACTATATCAGAGGGGAATAATAGTTGGATAACAATCATGTAGAAGTGCATAAAGTCTAAACTTAACGTATCCCTTAATTCTGATTGGCTGATGAAATGTTGTTCCAGGATCAACATAGATGTTAATCCAGCAACTTGGTGAAATCAGGTTGGCGATATTTTTAGTGCAGTTCATTTGGATATGTGGGAATGTCTGGAACTAAAGCCATGTAAATAAAACAAAAATGTAACGCGATCATACACGTTTCTTTAGAATGAGTTAACATCAACATTTGATATTTTGTCTATTTGTAACTATTTGTCTTTTTAGAATATTACTACAGGGAGTGCAGAATTATTAGGCAAGTTGTATTTTTGAGGATTAATTTTATCATTGAACAACAAATCATGATTTTCTTGAAGGATGCAGACTTCTTCCTGTAGCACTGCTTAAAGAAGGTGTCTTCCAGAAACTGGCAGTAGGACTGGGAGTTGAGCTTGACACCATCCTCAACCCGAAAAGGCCCCACAAGCTCATCTTTGATGATACCAGCCCAAACCAGTACTCCACCTCCACCTTGCTGGCGTCTGAGTCGGACTGGAGCTCTCTGCTCTTTACCGATCCAGCCACGGGCCCATCCATCTGGCCCATCAAGACTTACTCTCATTTCATCAGTCCATAAAACCTTAGAAAAATCAGTCTGGAGATATTTCTTGGCCCAGTCTTGACGTTTCAGCTTGTGTGTGTTGTTCTGTGGTGGTCGTTTTTCAGCCTTTCTTACCTTGTCCATGTCTCTGAGTATTGCACACCTTGTGCTTTTGGGCACTCCAGTGATGTTGCAGCTCTGAAATATGACAAAACTGGTGGCGAGTGGCATCTTGGCAGTTGCACGCTTGACTTTTCTCAGTTCATGGGCAGTTATTTTGCGCCTTGGTTTTTCCACACGCTTCTTGCGACCCTGTTGACTATTTTGAATGAAACGCTTGATTGTTGGATGATCACGCTTCAGAAGCTTGGCAGTTTTAAGAGTGCTGCATCCCTCTGCAAGATATCTCACTATTGTTGACTTTTCGGAGCCTGTCAAGTCCTTCTTTTGACCCATTTTGCCAAAGCAAAGGAAGTTGCCTAATAATTATGCACACCTGATATAGGGTGTTGATGTCATTACACCACAGCCCTTCTCATTACAGAGATGCACATCACCTAATATGCTTCATTGGTAGTAGGCTTTCGAGTCTATACAGCTTGGAGTAAGACAACATGCATAAACAGGATGATGTGGTCAAAATACTCATTTGCCTAATAATTCTGCACTCCCTGTATACTGCACTGTAAAAATACCTACTGTACATGTACATTTGTAATTGTTTGTCTATCTGCACACTTCTGATTATTAATAGCAACCTGTAGGTATAATCATTTATTGTAAATCTCTGTTCATAACTAAGGCAACCTGTGTATAATGTTCATAACACATCCATTTGTAAACATAACCATAGTTTTTCTATAACTGCACTTTTTAATTTATACCTGTATCTGCACTTGCTGCTATTGCACTTCTGGTTAGACCCAAACTGCATTTCGTTGCCTTGTACTTGCACATGTGTAATGACAATAAAGTTGAATCCAATCTAATCTAATCTAAAAAAAAATGCAGGGCTCCACACAATTCACTCATGTTGTCTCAATTCAAATGTAAGTGGATTGAACATGAAATAACTAAGTTGTCCCCCCAAAAAACTCAAGAATTGCTTTGTTTTAGTTAATTTTATATAAATAGTTTGAACAACCAGCAGTGTGTAAATGAATCCTAAATGAATCCATAGCAACAAAGGCATTCATAGATATTCAATGCAAACATAGTACATGGTTTTCCCTGTTTCACAGTATATCATGGAAATGCAGTAAAGTACCTTAGCTGTTGTGGTGGCGGTGGACAGGCTGAGGTCAGCTCGGGGCTTTTAGCACCTCTGCAGCTCTCTGGATCCATTCAGCAAGGAGCTGCAGGAAAAATCCCAAACAGATGTCGTTCATAAAACATGCATTTTCAATTACTCGCCCCCCTTTGGAGCGCGCCGCATGCAAACGGCCCCGAGCGCAACCCAACACGGCCCTGCTAATGCTCAGGAAATATTACATCACCCAAAACTAAACTGGTGGGTGTAAATATATTTTTGTGACCGGTTAACAAACTTAAGACTCCAAAATCCTCTAGAATTCCCCGCTTGACTAATGTCCACTCTGGTTTCTTTCCTGTTGGCCAGGAAAACGGTTGGAAATACCCAATAATGCTAACAAAATACCTCACATTAAATGTAATCTAATGGAGTGATGACAGGCCAGCGGGGTTATTATCGTAAATGAAAACTGTTTTGTTACCTGAAATAAAGCCGAATATGAAATATGACTATTCGACGAAAATCAAAGCACTTAAAATAACTAAACTAAAACTAAAGATGCCTTTAAATGAAATAAACATTTAAATAAACCTAAATAATAATATGAAAATATAGTAAAATTACATAGATGTACATAACAAATCATAACATGCTAAAACATTATTAACTGTATGTAAAATAATGAAATAAATCTATTTTTATTGGGTTATCACTAACTAAGTGCTTTTTTGACTCTTTATTTGTGACGACTTCATTCAACATGCTAATGAAATATTATTTATTTGTAATTGACTCCATGGTCTGTTCAAATTCTTGATTCTGATTGGCTGGAGGGTGTGCATTATTTTCGTTGAAACGCACAGGTAGTTCCAGTCAGTTTTGATCAGTTCGAAATAAATTTGCTTCTCCCAAATAAATGCGCTTCACAGTTACTATAGCAACTCGCATGTGCTGCGCATGAAACTGATGAGTGCTATTAATGGCGGACGGGAAATCCGCAAAATTGAAAATACTCATTAACTATGGAACAAAATCAAGTTTTAAGAGTTTTTCAAGCGTGAATGTAGTTATTTTAAAGTCAAATCGGCAGTTTGTGTGTAAGAAAAGCGCGTTTTAAAAATGTTGGAAGCTCCAGGCGGTCAGCGGCAGCTCCGCGAACGGCTCCCCCCGAGGGAAGCTTTATGTCGGCCAGAGAATCTCCGGTTCTACGCCGCTGGATCTAATCTTGTGCATCTCTGTTGTTAAAACGGGATATATAATTAATCTTTGCTGTATCTAACGGTCAGTCTTTGGACATTTGAACATATTATTTTTTTCTCAGGTGTATTTTTGGCAGATCACAGAGATAAGTTTCATAATTAATCTATGAGCGTAAATAATGTAATATTACACTGATCCTGCGTGTTTGGCTGATTGTTTTTGTTTTAAAGAAGATAAATAAAGCAGAATGTTCTCCTACCTGTCCCGATATGTGTTTCTTTTCCTAAATTTCCCTACATATTTAACAGCAGAGATTTCTGAAATAGGCTCTGGCTGCTTTCTCTTCATAATACATATTCCTAAAGCATATTTAATTGATATGATTCTTTTTATAAGTATAATAATATTAATATTGTATGTTCATTATGAAATGTAAATCGTAGCCCAGCTTTCGCAGTATTAATGTTATTAATAAATTAATAAATTAATAAATTAATAAGAGAAATACATACAGATCCTCCCTCAACCTCTCAGCATGCAGATGCTCTCTCTCTCTCTCTCTCTGTGTCTGCCTGTCAGTCTGTCACAGCTGATTCAGTGGAGGGACTAGAAAATCTAACATCTAAAAACGGACAAAAATTCGGACAAATATTGCCCAGCAAAGAGAAAAACTAGTTTAAATATAGGCCTACCTTGGCAAATGACCATGGAATAAGCGGGATAATCAACAGCTTGTCGTGCGTTAAAGGATTTTAATGCACTTCGCGGAGGCGACCACACTCCGCTGTGCGTCGTGTGGTCCTTTGCCTCCACGTTGTGCATTAAAATCCTTTAATGCACGGCAAGCCGTTGATTATCCCTTACATATATTCATTTTTAATCACAAACACACTAGCAAACACAAAGCAATGCCCTGGCAGCCACCCGCACCATTTGACCAAAATCCCCAAGTAGAAATCACTGCCAAGTGTGACTAATTGTCATAAAAAATGCGGATAGTTCATTTTCAACAAACAAAGTTAGTGAAGCTTAAACCTTTAAGACATGGGAAAGACTTCAGAAATGCACCTGGACAGTGTTTTTCTCCAATTAACACTCCTCCGATGTCTTTGGCATCCAATAAACAACTCAACCATAATGCATAGAGAAGAAAAAAACTCACACAAACAAGTGCAGAAGATCAGCATCGCCTCTAGAGGATCTGGACCTCAATGCTGAGATATTTACAAGCAGTTCATAACAAATCAAAGCGCTCTTCGTTTTATGTGTCGTTTTAAGTCTTTTGGCACATTGACGCGTGGTTTGTTGAATTTCTCCCCAGATATCATCCTGTTGGATTGGACGCCCTGAGAGTTTGGCACGCCTCTCCAACTGAGATGTCAAAGCACTCTCCATCATCTCTGGAAAACCTCCGGGACTTTATTTAGAGGCCGAGAGCCCAGTTCCTTCTGAATGAGAGGTGCCTGAGCCAGGCTTTTGTTTTGTGAAAAGCAGAGAAAGAGCAGCCGAACATGAAGGAATCCGGGGAGCGATATTTTGCAATGAAAGACAACAGAGCTGCGTTTCTACTTTTCCCAGCTATTTAACTTCACTTCAGAGTCCGTGTTGGCCGGATTCATGCCAGTTTTGTCAGGCACCGGTGGCTGACAAGAAATGTTGTTTTTGGAAAGACGAATACTCAACCTACGCCGCACGTCTGCCAACATAAACCCCCAAAACCACAGCCCTCACACTGCTGACGGGCAGAAATTAATCGTGAAGGCTGTACATGGGGCAATTTATCAGAGGCCACTCTAATGCGTGGGCTGTGGCGAGGAAGGCAGGGTGCATCATGGGAGCCGTGCCACTGGGAAAAGAGCTAGAAAGCTGAGAGACAGAGTAATTAGCTTTGGTTCTGGGTAAAAGCGCGCTCATACGTAAGGCATGGGAAACGCTACAAAAGATCGGTCTTACAAACTCATAAATACCAGTAACTGATCTCACTGGCCATGTAAAGTGGAGCCCGGAGCAACATCCCAGAATAATCACTCACAAAGATCAGTAAACACAGAGAGGTTCTCAAGAATACTAAACACCACATCCCTGAGGGCTGAACCCACACAAATACACAAAAAACAATGTGAGACCTACAGCTTGCAGGTGTTTATCTGAAGGCGGAGAAACTTCGCCCATTCAAACATGACTCCGCCTTCTGGCAGTCTGACATAATGCTGTTTTTTACAAGATAGTTATTTGTATGGATGGTTGGATGGATGGAGAGATAGACGGACAGACAGACAGACGGACGGACGGACGGACGGACGGACGGACGGACGGACGGACGGAC
>CAIGQQ010029767.1:0-19172 GCA_903798035.1 Danio albolineatus
GGTTGCTGGTTCGAGCCTCGGCTGGGTCAGTTGGCATTTCTGTGTGGCCCAGATTAAAAAAGGGACTAAGCTGAAAAGAAAATGAATGAATGAATGAATTAATAAATATGTATATTTTAAAAATAAATACATTTTATATCTGTGACCCATTATGTTAGCAAACATGTAACAAGATGAAATGATAATGACTATTTGCACAACCCACTTTGTGTGTTTTTTTTTTTTTTTTTCAGTTTATTTACTAATTTACATCGTATATATTTATGACTTAACATTCTTATAAATATATGCTGTTTTTATTTTCCTTTAAAAATGTGTTAACGTTCTGTATTTGATGTTTATCTTTATTTGCAAATAAGAAAATCAATAAAAAGTTCAGAAAATAAAAAATGTCTTTGTAAGGCAGCATCTCGTTCATATTTGATATGTTATTTAATTTAGTTTTTTATCAGAATTATGATTTGGTGTTATTTATTTATTTTTTTTTATTATGACTTATAATATAGGCTTTTTATCTTCGTTTTAAAATTCTATATTATAACTATCATTTCATCTTTTGTTATATCTCATCTTTCGTATATATGCATATAATTTTTGTATCATTTTCTTCTAGCTTTTTGGCCTTTTTGTCATAATTCTCTCATAACTTTTTTTTTTACTCTGCCTCTGATTTTTATATCTCTATTATGATGTAGTATTTAATAATTTAGTCTTTTAGGCCATTTGCGACTGTCACACTTATCATTTAATAATATATCTTATAAATTGGTCTCCTCTCATTTTGTCCTAGATTCTCAATTTCTACTTTTTGCTACTCTATAGCATCATTTTGACTTATGTCATAATTATGACTTAATGTCTTATAATAATGAAATTTTCACTTATATAGTATTTTGGAAACTCTTTACATAAAGGTTTAGTAAAAATATTTACAATCATGAAAAAACAAATTAAACGTTTACAACAGTATTTATTCATCTTTGTTTACGTTAGTTAAGTTGTTCGTTGTTAGGTCATTGCTAGTAACTCACAGTGGTATTAACTAAAGTTAATACCAACCATGAATTTGTATTTTAATAATGCATTAATAAATGTTGAACTTAATAAATACTGCACAAGCATTTTTCATTATTATTTTACGTTATGAAACCGTTATTATAAAGTGTGACCATTATTTTTAATAATCTCAGAAGTCCGTTTATCTCACTTATGATTAGGCATCTTATTTCATTATTATTATTATTATTCACCAAATAATTATTTTGGTTTCTTATCAGACTGAATTCCCATCGAATTTAGACACAGCTCTGAGAACAAAACATTTACTTGTTTCTGCATGTCTTATTTAAAGCTTTAAAAAAATATATTATTATCATTATTATTATGTTTTTTTTATTATCTGAGCACAACATAAGTTTAATTATGATGACTGTAAACACTTCTCGAGCCCATAGCAGAAAAGAAACCTCCTTTTTTCCCTGGAATGATTATAAAATTATCCATCTTCATTCACAGATTTTATTTAATTCAGCTCTTATGTTATAGGCAACGATACAGGAAGTAATTTTTACCAATAGTGATCAGATTGTATCAATGTCATATTAGATAATTGATGTATTATTGTAATTATTGTAACTGCTTTGATAGACATGGACTGGTGTCTACTTGTTGCTTAAAACTAAAGAGTGCATGACATTTTATTATTACTATCTTTTATATATATTTATTTTATTATTTTTTATTTTATTTTTTGAATTTTTATTGATTTTAGTTTAGTTTAGTGGTGAGCTCTGCTGTGACGTGAATTTCCCTTTAGGATTATTAAAGTCTAAACAAACAGATATTGCTGGAACTTAAGTGTAACTGTTGATTTGAGTTGACTGGACTTCAGTTTACACCAGATGCCAAACCTCTATCATTCAGATGTGTTCAGTGATGACAACCTGGTACAAATCAAGCACTAAACCGAGCAGAAGGAGATGTTCCAGAATTGATTCCCAGCGTATAGGTAGATGAATCACAGGTTTTAAAGCTCCTCAGGGCCTGACATGAGGCACTGGAGAGGGAAAGTGTGCGTTTGCAGGATTGTGTACCAAGGAAGAAAACAGGAAATGATGAGTTCAAGCATGTAAACATGTCAGAAGGTCTTAGTATCTATTCAGATGAAAGATTTCCTTCTTTTTGGCTTGGTAAATCAGTCATATGCACTGAGCGGTTGCATGTGATCTGCTGTCAGGCTACGCAAGCCAGAGCCCCGTCTGTGGTTTTCCCACATCTTGAGTTGCAGTCTTTACAAACTTAAATCAGATTGTTGAAGACAAAACTATTTGTCCTCTTGTGAATATCTTTTGCTTTTTCATAAATTTTAACAGAGGAAGGAATTTTTCACAGTATTTTTTATTTTTATGTTTTATTTTTGGCTAGAGTAAAAGCAGTTTTTATTTTTATTTTTAAAACTATTTTAAGGTCAACATTATTAGCCCCCTTAAGCAGTATTTTTTCTGATTATCTCTACAAAATAAACCATCAATTATTCCAACAAACAATTATTCTAGTTAAACCTTTAAATGTCACTTTAAGCTGAATACCAGCGTCTTGAAAAATATCTAGTAAAATATTATGTACTGTTAACATGGAAAAGATTAATCGGTTTTCAGAAATTAGTTATTTGGTGCTTCTTGTCTTTAATGTAGTTTGTCCTGCAAAATTTAGTTTATTTTTCTTCCCCTGTTATTTGTAATTGTTGTATTATTTATTTATTTATTTTTTCCTATTATCACTGTTATGTCCCAACAGGCATGACTCCACACAGTTTAATTTTTGTATTTGACTCTAGTTATTGTGTTAAGTTGCCTATGGATGCTCAGTTCTTTGGTGGGACTTGGGTTAAAACAAAAAAAAACTAGAAAGAAGGAAACTGTCATGTTTATTGCTGTATGAAAGCATTATTTTCCTTCAATAATAAAAAAGAAATTAGTTATTAAAAGTATTGTGTTTAGAAGTGTGTTGAAAAAGTATTCTTTCAGTCTAACAGTAATTGGGAAAAAATATTACTGAGGGGCTAATAATTCTAACTTTAACTAAACTTGCTAAACATGTTATGTGGAGGACAGTCTATTAATTCAATACCAGTATTTGTGCTATCCGTTTATAGCAATGATGTTTTTTTGTTTTTGTTTTTTGTCAAAATTAAAATGTAAACATGAAAATTTTTTAATTTCACAACTTATAAAGAGGTTATTAATGTTACTTAAACGGCTGGTCCACTACGAAATCATATTTTAAACTCTAGTTGATGTGTAATGTAGCTGTGTGAAGTTCAATGCAAAGAGATACTGGCTCTTACAGAATTAGCTTAGCAAAGCCTATATACCGCGAACGAAGTTTTGGAAACTACAAAAAAATAATTTGGGTTATTGAAATCATAAACACTTTAGGTTACACACATTCACCCCGTGCCATGAAGGAGCGTGGCCAGAGGCCCTGTAGTGTTATAGCAGAGAAAGCTAAAATGCTGTCCAAATGCTGCTATTTCCACAGAGCTCATTCTGTTTCTGTATTTAGGCTTCCAAATGACACGACATAAAGACAGAAGTGCTTACAGTTTAGTGTTGTGTTCCAGAGAATTATACAAAAATATATAGCTAGCAATTGACAAAGCACAGCTTCCAGAATCTCTCCCAGTTCAGTGTTGGATTCAGTTAAAAACTCCTCCAACCGACGAAGCTGTGGATTGTGAGCCACAACCTGTAAGTATTTTTGCTTAAAATTGATCTATTACATGCACAGTTTCTAGCGTTAATGGTGTGTTGCAGCGAGGACGCACATGCTTGTAGGGGTGTGACATGGAGCCAACCCGCGAATCACAGCACGTTATGTTAGCTGACCAATCAGAGCCTTTTGAGGGCGGCCTTTCGAAGGAACTAGGAAATATGACATAGTCGTTTTCATGTTAACAGAATAGCTGTATATAATCAAAGTAAGATATGAAAAAAAAAAAAGATTTTTCTACAAGTGAAGCATGAGCACACAATGCTTTGCACACAATCAAGTCTTAAAAATACACTGTGGACCACCCCTTTAAGTATTACATTATAAAATGTTTTTATTGCAAAAGAGATACAATTCACAACATCAGTAGACATTTGTCACTTTTAGTTTAAATTCCCTGATCGGTGATTAAAGATGAAACTCAAATTTCTTCATGACAGTAACGGAACAACATGTCCCTTGGCATTATCGTTTATCATTTATGCCAAAACTGTTTACAGAAGAAAAGGGGTGTGGAATCAATATTCATTCATTTATTTATTTTACTTTATCCTTATTTATCAGGGATCGCCACAGCAGAATGAACCTATTCCAGTATATATTTTACACAGCGGATGCCCTTCCAGCCGCAACACATTACTGATAAACGCCCATACAGTCTCACATTCTCACATTGGTACTCCAACCAGCAACCTTCTTGCTGTGCGGCAACAGTGCTAACCACTGAGCCATTGTGCCGCCCCTGGAAGCAATATTTACAGTAAAAATAAATCTCAAAGTTTTACAACAAAAAGGCTTCCAAGTTGAATGGAATAATGTACTCAATCCATTTGGACCAAAAGTCACAAATATTTCTTTTTGGTTATGCACTTGGTATGCTGTTTTCTGCATAATGAATATATTTTTCAAAACATCAATCTATGGTGCATTGATTAGGTCAATGCAGCATTTAGTGAAGCAAGGATAAGGCAAGGATGACTCTATACATATATTTGATTTTGTCTTTCCAAAACTGCATTGACAGCACACCCAAACAAGTATTACATGCACTTTTAATGCGTATTAAACATCTTTTATGTGTCACGTTAAAACAACTAGTTCTGCTTAAAAGTTTGCTTAATCATGTAATAAAACGTCTCGTTTGAAAGTGGCACAAGTAGCGATAACATTTCACATTGTCAGTAAAAGAGGAAGGATACTTAACCTCACAGAGTCTCATGACACCAAACCACAGCATTATGCATTTTCAAAAGCATGACTCAGTGTGAAGTGGATGTCTCATGGTAAAAATACATTTAAGGAACTAAGAAAAAAGTCTGTTGTGGGTCACAGATGGATCTTAATTATCCATCTTTTGAGAAGGCTGCTGTCTGCTTCCCTTTTTTTTCTGTCTTTTTTTTTTTCCCTGTGACTGACCGAAAGTAGCTTGTGTGTGTGTGTGTGTGTGTGTGTGTGTGTGTGTGTTATGGAAGTCATGAGTTCACATTTTATCCCAAGCAAAACATGTCTGTCTCAGCTCAGAATACAGGTCTTTTTTTTTTCTTGACAAAATGTTACTGCTTCATTTCATTTCAATTATTTCACAAAGTAAAAATGGTAACTTCTTTTTAAAGTTTTCCTTCAAAACTAGAAATGCACTGACTGTTTGGCATGCTAAATTATCAGTTCATTAATTTTGACAAAAAGAAATACAACGTACTTTAACTGTATACCTTTAACTGACTTTTAAATGATAATGAAAATTTGAAATGTTAGTACTAACGTCAGAAATTTTACAATTGATTATCTTTAAAACGATAATCATGTTCTTTTGGTGCAGCACACCAAATAAGAAAATTATGCAACCAGTCCTGGTTAGCTAAGAGTTTACAAACCAAACTTAAAGATACCAAAAAATATCTTTTATTTTTGCAATGGAACTTACAACTTGCAGCGGAGTTCGTTTTGAAATTGGTAGCCTTTCTGAACCGTCTCTGCCCACTTGTTTTAATGCACAACCAAGCTTTAAAACTGAAATGAACCACATTACCAGAGCAATCATACGAGAGTTTGTTTTAATCAAGTGTGAACACCCACTAAAACTGTAAACACACACATCAAATGTGTTTTTATTTGATCAAATTAAATAAACGTTAAAAAGAAATGGTAATCTGATTTTTAAGTTGTCAAGGTAGTGTCTAATTTTATTTAGTTTCCCTACTACACTGTAATAAAATACCCATAAGTCAACAGTTTTCTGTATTTTGTGATTCATGTCAACAACTTTTAACCTTAAATGTTGAAGTAATTACTTTTATTAACATTTATAATAGTTGAAAGTGATATATTATCTGTGTTGGTGTTGTTATAGTACAAGGACCTTGTAATAAACTGCCAGTACATTTTCTGTTATTTTACAGACTTGTATGTCTCTATATATTATTATATTATATTATTTCATTTAGGGCTGTGTAAAAATAATAAATTTGCATTTTCAATACTTTTTGAAGCAAGCTACGTACACACATTCTAAATGTATTCAGTGCACAAGAAGTACATAACAAAACATTTTACAATGAAATAACATAGTATTCAGTTTAATAAATAAAATGGTCTTAAACAGACCATTAACTAACATCAATTTCAGGCATAACAATAAATAAAAACTAACGTAAATCGAAACCACCTATTCGGTTCTTCTGCTTAACTTCATTTTGCGCGGAGTGAGCTTTGATTGGTTAACATCTTTTTCCTGCACAGCTTAGCTGTAACTGTGTTGCATCAGCTCTGATTGTTTAACATATTAAAATCATGCACACAAGTATGTGAACAAACATCAAAATAAATTAATAGATAAAATGGCAACCTTACGCGTTTAAAAAGAAACATTTTTTATTTTATTTTGTGTGCTTAAATCGTGCTTTTTTTTTTTAAACTTATTTTTATTAGAAAATAGAACATTACATAGAATGCAATACATTGTAACAGTTTTTTAAAAAAAAATTTTCATGTTAGTCCTTCAATTTCTAGCTACCAAAGTGGTTGTAAATACAAAAGGGAAAAAAAAGAGAAAATATATAAAATATGTACGTATATGCACAACATTACATACACACACAGAAACCTATACTCCTATATACATACTTGTATATACACATACTAAAAAATTTTTTTTTTTTTAAATGAATGAATAAAAGGGGGAGGGGGGGTTAGATAGTAATATGGGGAGAGAAAGGAGTGGCCTTGAACATAACAGTGTTGCCCATTATTGAAGAATTAAAGCCATGACTGGAGACCATCTTTTTAAGAAAATAGTTTTTTGGAGTCGCAATGCATATGTTATTTGTTTCATTTCAAATAGTTCCCATACTTTTTGAGTCCATGAATTATATGACAGAGGTTCTGAATTTAGCCATCTGCATGTTATGCACTTTAAAGCTGCAGCAAGTAGAATTTGTAATAAATATATTCTCGATCTGCCATCAAAGCCCTCAGGGCATACACCTAGCAGTGCTACTCTGGGATCTTCAGGGAATTAAAAATGAAAGATTTCCTTAAGAGCATCAAATACCTCTTTCCAATAATTTCTTAATTTAGGACATGACTATAGAATGTGGGTATGGTTGCCAATATGTCCACAGTTTCTCCAACACTTGTCAAACATTTTTATTTTTTTTATTTTTTTTAAATCAGTTTTTTTTTCCGGTTGCGATTTTAATTGCGCAGCCCTAAACACATTATATTATTCCAAACTATAAAAATGTCAATAAAAGTCACTTTGTTGAACTTTAGAATTGAATTTCCAACATAATGGGGCCTTGATCTCTGCTCTGTGGACTTTTGATGCAATTCACAACCGTAAATAAACAGAAAACACTTGTGAATCACAAAATACAGAAACTGGTGATTAACAGGTATTTATACAGTGTATAATTACTCAAATTAAAACTAAAATGCAGAATAATAAACTATAGAGACATTTCAAAGTAAAACTGAATAACAATGCTAACAGACAACCACTTAAAACACCTTAGAAACTGCGTTCCAATATTTTTAAATTCATAATAATGATTTCCCCACATTTAGTTTCTTCAGAAATCGTAGACATAATCATATCTGACCTGTACCTTTCTCCATCTTGTGACAAAAAAAAAAAAAAACTAAACCCTGCAGTATCTAATCTGCAAGCTGGCAGTGAGTGTTGAATGTGGAGCGTGCTGACCTTGTTTTTGCATGTAAGACTGTGTGGTTCAGGGTGGGGAGAGGAGAGAGCGGATAGATATGAGCTTTTAACGCTGTCTTTTCTCTGTGAAAGCACGGAGCCCGAGGCAGCAAGGGTCCCTGGAGCCTCCCGCTCTCTCGTGAGATGACAAACGCGAGGTGCAGTTTCTGTGTTTATTTTTGGGAGCCTTTCTTCTGTTTAACTGGAAATCATGCTGCGCTGTGTCTCTCAGAGGAGTCTCGGATGCATCTGCTGACAGCGAGATGACAAATGAACATGCACAATTCACACCAGCACACCAGCATCGATTATTTACACCTTTAATGTATACCGGTTACTTTGAATGAGACATACTTTGCTATATTTTTCGAGTCAGGCATGGATGAAATGATATTAAACCCACATTTAAAGTGACCCAAAACTGAATTTTGCAACATTTACTCAATTGTCATAAACCTGTTTGAGTTTCTTTCATCTGTTGAAGACAAAAGTTATTTTGGCTGCATTTACACTGCATGGTTCAATTGACTCAATTTTGAGTTCTTGTGGCACAGATCAGATATGGCCCATGTACGCGTAAGCAGGAAAAAATAATATGGATTCCGATTTACTCAAATCAGATTCAGACCTTGTCTATATGTGGAAATTTATCCGATATGAATCAGATGTATGTTTTCCCTGTGTTCGCTGCAGTTTCCCCCACAGTCCAAAGATATGAGGTATAGGTGAATTGGGTAAGCTAAATTTTCCGTAGTGTATGTGTGTAAATGAGAATGCATGGATGTTTCCCAGAGATGGGTTGCGACTGGAAGGGCATCTGCTGCGTAAAACAAATGCTGGATAAGTTAGCGGTTCATTCCGCTGTGGCGACCCGGGATTAATAAAGGGACTAAGCCCAAAAGAAAATGAATGAATGAATGAATCCGATGTAAGCAGGTAGATTGGATTTTCTCCTGTCAATGTGAGTCATGCATCATTAAAAACTCTAGCGAATGATGTCAACTCTCCTACAGTACAGTCCCAAACCTTAAATCTCATACACGAGGACAAAAAAAGCTAAGAGAGAAGGAGAGAGATCAACATCTGCTACGTAACCAATATAAACTAATATAAAACTTGCAAACATCACGCGCATAAATCACTCCATGGACATCATGGTAGGATTAAGATCCCTACTGGTTTAAAAAGGCCTAGATTAAAACAAGATGGCAAAATGAGACATTTTCTGTCATAAACTATAGTAAAACTACCTGTCAAAAAAGAATTAAAAATAAATTAAACCCTGCAAACAGATTAAATACAGGAAAGGTGAAAAGAGGGCTTTTTTATTATCAGTTGTCAGTCAGCGCCTGCTATTTTATTCTGTGTCATTGTGCCTTTGCTGTGTACAGTGTAAATGGAGACAATCGTATATAAGTCACTTTAAGACATGATGTAAGTCGGTTTATAAAAAAAAACAAAAAACAATACAGTCACAAAATCAGAATTGACCATCACGATCTGCAGTGTAAATGCTGCCCTAGAAAAATGTTGAAAACCGGTAACTATTGACTTTCTTTTTATATATATATATATATTATAGAAGTCAATGCTTCCAGGATTTTAACATTCTTCAAAATATCTTTTTTGTGTGTTGAACACATGGAAGACACTCAAAGTTTGGAACCACATCAGTGTGAGAAATTTAAACAATTTTGATCAATTTTGTTTGTTTGTTTGTTTGTTTGTTGGTTTGTTTGTTTATTTAAATATGTCCTATAATATTGTTTAAAAAAGTTGTTTATTTTATAAACATTTTGAAACCTTTGTTTATTAAAAATGAAACTTTACTGCTGTCTTTTTAAAACATGCTTAACCATAATGTTTTGGAGTTGGTAAGATTTTATTGTTGTTGATCTCATTAATTAATGCTGCAGTGAGAATGCAATACATTCATCACGTGACAAGTTATTATATTATAAGTTATATAATATATATATGCATTTACATTTTTAATCATTTTCATTTTTTTTTTTTTTTTCATTTATTTAGTTATTTTTTGTTTGTTTGTTGTTTGCAGAATTTTTATTTTCTTCTAAGGCCTACTAAAATTTTAGTCCAACATAAAAACATGAAAACAAAAGCACTTATTTTTAGTATCTATGTTGACTGTTTTCTAGGCCTTTAGTAATCTTTTTTAAAATTCAATTTGTTATGCTAGTTGTTTTTCATTTATATTTCACTGCTCTGAAAAATAATCCAATCCATGATTCGAATCTGTAATATGACCCAGACCATGAGTCTTGTGAACATTGCTCGCCTAGTGTTAATATTACCATATGCATGCAAAGCAACAACACATGCACTTATATTTCATTTCATACTATCTTTGAAATTGCAAAAATTATACTTTGGTTGAATTTATTGACCTTTTGATTAAGTTCACTGTTGTCAATTTTTCTTTCATAAAACCTTTAAAGTCATTGTAAGTCATTGCAGATGCCTCTTGTGCATACTAACAACACAGCATCTGTTCTCAATTTGCACATGTGCCACTGAAGGCTGTCAAGCGCAGCCTGTGAGACCGGTGCCTTTCTCCAGTGATTGAAAGTGTCCTCACTTCCACTGTGTGTTCAGCTGTTTTTTACAAGATTCCTCTTTATTCATGAGAAATACTGCTTCAGTTGCTCAGACATGCTTAAAAAAATTACAGTTTTTTTACAAAACATTTTTGCAGGTGTCTCAAAATATCAACCATTATAACACAGACTTACTGGAAATGCGTTCTTCAGCCAATATTTTTGTAAATCTTTAGAAAGGCACTTTAACGTTTGACTGCAGTTTGTCTGTAAAATGAACACTAGGGGGCTTTATGCCAACTTATGCCAGTCATTGTAAAATCAAGGCAAACTGTGTAGTCACGGTGCACTTTTCTCTAACGTCTGTTTTTGAATATACCATTGTTTGCATTTGGGAAGGGTTTAGGTCTGTGTTTGCTGGGTGAACTTAAAAACAATGTTGCATCCGAAATCTCAACCTTTCCTACTGTATAGTACGCTAAATAGTTCATAGAATTCGAAAAACAGTATGCGAGAATTACTTGGATGACCTGAAGTGCGCGTCTGATGGCTGCTATGCTATGCCGTAATGCACGGTGAGAGAATTCATTAATGGGAATAAAGCAATGCAACTTACACTGGTAGGTCACGTGATCTTGGCAAATGACTGATGTCGTACATCAGAGTTCCATTCATACTGCTCACGTTCACACTATATAGAGCGCATTTTTCTAATGGCCATGTAGTAAATTCAAATTCAAATATAGTTCCTACTCAAGTAGTAGGGGATTTTGGACAGCGAACAAGCCTTCTTGTGGATGTGTGTCTGAAGTGTACAACAAAATGTATTGTAAGTAGCAGATTTCAGATTTGTAAACATGTAGACAGCGCCCTCAAGTGGATTTGTCACCTGAAATGTGCAATGAAACGTACCTTGAACAACTTATTTTACGTTTCGCTAAAATGGGCACGCATTTATAATACATACATTTCATACATATCTTACATTTATGTGCCTGTGCTACGTAATATACAGAGACCTTTTTGTTGTTGTTGGTGTTTTCGTTAATTGTTTTTCATCATTATGATCAACAAACGGGGCCTAATTTAAACCCTTGCCATGTATGAGTATAAACTTATGATTAATTGAAACTGTATTACCACCGTTTGTGAGAGATTTTGATAAGATGGGAATGGTTTATATATCTGCTGTAAACTAAATAGAAGTCTCTAAAAATATAAGATTCTGCCAAATTAAAACTGGATGGTTTAAGGTTTGATTTTACATAAAAGAGTAGGAGTAACATTAATGGTAATAGTAAGATCAAATATTACAATTATTTTTGAAAAACTTTTAATGTGAAAATACAGTTCAAATGTATTCAGTTACTTATTTATTGATCATTTTATCATTTGATAATAATAATAATAATAATAAGAAGAAGAAGAAGAAGAAGAAGAAGAAGAAAATCAGTTTTATTAAATAATTTTCCTCAATTAATAATTCAATTTATTTATTATTTATTGTGTTTGTTTTAATGAAATGATGCACATTTAGTTTCACATAGGCAGTAAAAAATTGTTATGAGTAAAGTAAGTTAAAGGTCACTGGCAGCTGTGTCAGAGAATGATAGATTTAGGCCCTATCAATAGTCATAATCATCAACATTGTAACCGGAGAAAGACAAGAGTAGAATGTTGCCATCATGTGTGAGTTTTCACTGTTGTTTCCTAAATAGTGTGCTAGTAAATTCCTATGATCCCAAGCCTAATTGGAAATTTTGTCAGTGTGCTGAAGCAGACTGTAAATGTGTAAATAAGCTGTTGAAAAGTATTGACAATAACTGAACTGTTCTGATTGCTGCAGTGCCATTAGTCAACAAGTAGACTGTTTGAACACATGCCATGTTTTTGGTAGTGACACATTGTCCTATCAGCATTAAAAAGTGACATATTCCTTTTTTCAATCTTTAAATGTTAGCATTATTGATCCTTTTTAGTCAACTGTAATATAACTTTAATCTTAAAAGCCAGACCCAAAAACCTTTTAAATTAGCAGGTGCAGAAATTTGAGGTCAGTTTCGGTTTCTGTTGCAGACTACTGCTGTGGTTTATAGTATACAGACCTTTAAAGCAATGATACTGGGGCATTGAGTTTTTTTTTTTTTTTTTTTTTTAAGTATGTATATGTTCACACAATTTCCCAGAGATGGGTTGTGGCTGGAAGGGCATCCGCTGCGTAAAACAAATGCTAGATAAGTTGGCGGTTTATTCCGCTGTGGCGACCCCGGATTAATAAAGGGACTAAGCCGAAAAGAAAATGAATGAATGAATGAATGTTCACACAACACTGTTCAAATGGTTGAGCAAAATTGTGATGAGACTAAATTAGAGAACAATATATGAACACTTTTTGAACACTCAATGCCCTGCTACCGCAAATAAAATGAAAGAAACATGATCGTTTTTCGTTTGAGAGCAACTAGAAATTCTAAAAGGCTTGGTGACTGTATACTGTTTTTGAACATTTAGACACCCCTGTGTCTTAGGAGGTGGAGTTGTACACTAAGCACAACAACAATGGCGGCTGTGAGAGGAAACATTTTGTGATCATCTTTTCTGCCCTGTAAAAAAACAGCTCGGCTATACTAGAGTCTCCAGTTGTTTGTTGTTGTTGTTCTTCTTCTTCTTCTTCTGTCTGACCTCCGTGGAATGAGAAATGAATCGTTGTGGAAATAAACATACGCCAAAGAAGGCGGAGTTCCAGAACACACCCAGCGACTGCGTAAATGCATGGACCAATGCTAGCTCAGATGTTTTGCACTGTACAAAATATTATGACAAAGTCATCACAACAAAAGCTTTAAAGTTCCTTCAACTTATTTTAATAAGTAAATTGGATTTCAGCTAATTCTTTCAAGTTGTACAAAGTTTGGTTCAATATCTTTGATGTAAGCTGAAATTGCTAGAAAAGATCAATTCATTCATTCATTTTCTTGTCGGCTTAGTCTCTTTATTAATCTGGGGTCGCCACAGCGGAATCAACCGCCAACTTATCCAGCATATTTTTTACGCAGCGGATGCCCTTCCAGCCGCAACCCATCTCTGGGAAACATTCATACACACACATTCACACTCATACACTACGGACAATTTAGCCTACCCAATTCACCTGTACCGCATGTCTTTGGACTTGTGGGGGAAACCGAAGCACCCAGAGGAAACCCACGCAACCACGGGGAGAACATGCAAACTCCACACAGAAATGCCAACTGACCCAGCCGTTGCTCGAACCAGCGACCTTCTTGCTGTGAGGCGAACGTGCTACTCACTACGCCACTGTGGCGCCCCAAAAGATCAATTCATTCAACTAAAATATTTAAGACAGTAAGACTTTTTTTTTACACTGTGGAGTCAACACCCCCAAAAGTTTGCTTTGTTGAGCAGTTTTGAACTGATGGAACAAGTTCAAAAGAACTTTGGATTTTGTTAGAAATGATGTCATTTCAGTTCTATTTTTTGATTTGGTTTGATGTATACTGGGGTCTTTATTGTCCAGCATGAACACGGAGAAGTTGCTGAAAGAGCCTCTGATAAACATTTGCAGAAACATCACTAAACTCTGACATTTGACCTCTTTTACACATACTTCAGGATTCAGTCTTTCCCCAGATTAATGACGAACATAAGTATCCTATCAAACCCACATAAATTAAACTAGCTTTCATCACTTAATTGAACTTTGATCCAGTTTAGGACGACCAGCCTTTTTGGGGGACTTTGTACTGATGCTAGAAATAGATGCTTGTATATGCTAGAAATCACAGATTTGTTATCTCTTGCTATGGCTGAAAGGGTCCATTTGGTCTTCATCTGGTCAACCTGCTGTTGATGTCTTTCAGTAACTTTAGATAGGACTACCATCTTGCAAAGTCAGTAAAAACAGAGAAGTTAGTCTGCTGCTTAAATTATTATTTCAGTCAGTCATTTTCTTTTCGGCTTAGTCCCTTTATTAATCCAGGGTCGTCACAGCGGAATGAACCACCAACTTATGCAGCATGTGTTTTTTTTACGCAGAGGATGCCCTTCTGGCTGCAACCCATCTCTGGGAAACATCCATACCCACTCATTCACACTCATACACTACGAACAATTTAGCCCACCCAAATCACCCATACCACATGTCTTTGGACTGTGGGGGGAAACCGGAGCACCCGGAGGAAACCCACGCAACCATGGGGAGAGCATGCAAACTCCACACAGAAATGTCTACTGACCCAGTCGAGGCTCGAACCAGCAACCTTCTTGCTGTGAGGCGATCGTGCTACTCACTACGCCACCGTGGTGCCCTAAATTATTATTTATTTCCAGATAATTAAGGATATTTTTAAGGAAATATTTTAATATGTAATTTATGACAAGTATGGTTTTTAGCGTCCTTAATGCGGCATTTACACTAGAGCTGTGCAATATGACTATAGAGTCATATTTCACAGCTTTAGTGTAAATACTGCATTAAGGATGCTGAAATATCATTTAATAAAAAGCTCTATTGTTTATTTCGGGGTGTCACAAAATAGATTGCTTACTTTAATACTTATTCATAATTTATATGAGCACAATTTTACACACCATTATGAGGATACAGACAGAAATCATTAATAACAGCATTGTGAGATTTGTGATTTTGAAAGTACAATGTTTATGTTTGCATTTTATTTAGCTGTATTTTTGTCCCGTTGAACACTTACATTTCATGGTTGTTAAAATTTGAAGTTGAATTAAATTAACTTTGAGTCATTTTAACTTGCATGACCTCAAACTGATTGAAACAGTTTGTATAACTTTAAAAAAACAAAAAAACGTTTCAACTTTTTTTTTTTTAAAGTTTATTAAGTTATGATTTAATAATAATATAAAAATTCCTTACATTTTATATATCGCTTTTCTAGACACTCAAAGTGCTTTTACACAATGGAGGGGGGATCTCCTCATCCACCACCAGTGTGCAGCATCCACCTGGACCGCACACACCAACTGATTGGTGGGGAGGAGAGCGAGTGATGAAGCCAATTATGATATGGGGATGGTTAGGAGGCCATGATGGGCAGATCTGGCCAGGATGCTGGGGTTAAACCCCTACTCTTTTTTTTTTTTTTTTTTTTTTTTCCCCCAAAGAACACCTGGGATTTTTAAAGACCACTGAGAGTCAGAATCAGTTAATGTCTCATCTGTAAGACGGCGCTCACTGAGCAGTACAGAGTCGCCTTCACTATATTGAGGCATTAGGACCCACACAGGCTGCAGGTTGAGCACCCCCTGTTGGCCTCACTAACACCACTTCCAGCAGCAACCGAGCTTTCCCATGGGGTCTCTCATCCAGGTACTGACCGGGCTCAGGCCTGCTTAGCTTCAGTGGGCGACCGTATGAGTGTTGCAGAGAGCTAGATTAACACGTTGTTGTGATTTAATTGATCATATTTTGTTTTACAGTGTAGTGTCGTGATATTTCAGAAGTCATTCTGACTAGTTCTTGAGAAATATTTATAATCATTATCATTAATTTAGAAAACATGAAAATTATGATGCAATTCTTTCAGACCCTTTTAAAGGAAACAGCAATTATTTTACTTAAAAAAAAGATTTTGTTGCTTTATTTTGTAAATAAATATTGTCACTTTTTTTGGTAATTTAAAATATAGTATTATTATTTTTCAAGTCTATCTTTTGCATGCTAGTGAGTGTGCATCACCTTCTAATGAATGTTATGTGCTTTGTTTGAGCTAAATGAAGGCCATGTAAGTGAAAACGACCCACAAACGCTTATCTGTGACTGTTGTGCAAGCATCCGTAGTTGTGCTTACCTTAGGTTGACCTTAGGGCTGAGTTGCACAGACCTCAGGTATAACCAATAACTTTTTAGTGCTTATTGAGCTCTGAGGGTGTTTGCTTAACCAGGGGATGTTTCTGTTTAAACAAACTCCCAGATACGGCCTGGTCCCTCGGCACTCTTATCTTTGCTTTAGCACAAGCTAGTCATTACTACAGATATAAGAAGTTGCTTGGTGAAAACATTTTTCCCCCATTACTGATAACACCTCTCCTCAAACGACCAAGCTAGAGTTGGTACTAATTGTGTTTATAGAAATTTGGTAATAAGCAATTCTATGCAAATGTCAACCTTGTTTTGAGCAAAATAGCAAAACCCTTTGTTTTTTTTGTAAGTAGAGGCTTGTACTTTACAGGACTGTAAAAATACTCAATGCCTGTCAATGTTTTCAAACAATTATATTTGATTTAGTCTTACAAGTGCCAATTTCACATCTGTCACATCCATAATAGTGAGATGTCACATCCATAACCAAGCTTTTCCCATAGAAATACAAAAATGTGAAATAATATAAAATCAATCATTTTTGTTCTATAGTGAGCGGACTCTTATCTTTTTGATTCGCATTATTTCTTTTGGGTTGTGCATTTTAATTCACAGAATTTCTACAAAGTGTGTTGAATACTGCAAACTTGCTAACTTTTTTGGTCACATCTGTAACGCATGTTTATTTTCCATATTTAAAATCTAAAAAAAGACAGGTTTACAGGTTGATATTTTTCTGGATGCATAACTCTGTGGTTAGTTGTTCTTGTTGTTGACATATAATTTCTCTGTGAATTTATGTTTTGAGATTTTACTTCATCATTCGTCCATAACGCTGGAATTGCTCTAATACAAAATTTTCTATGTCCTGTTCTACAGGTGATTTTCAAAGCCAAAGCAAAATATTCCCCTGAGCTCAACAAGTACAAGTAAGAGACTTGATTTTCTTGCTGTAAATGCTGTGTTTTTAATAAAGTGGTTGCTTTAGAGAGAGAGCAAGTGTGAACTATTTGTACTTTCTTTGCATTAAATACTTTAAACTGTTGTCACTACTGAAATCTTGCATAATGTATAGTTAAATAGCAGAAGTTAAGCTTTGCTGTTTATATATTAATATGTGATTTACTTTAAATTCACTCCATTTATTCCAAACTTATTAGTTTCTTTCACACCAAAGATGTTTTGAAGAATGTTGAAAATCTGCAATCACAGTATTGCTTTCCACACTACACTGTAAATAATGTCAGGTTCCAAACAATCGATTTGTGTTGGGACAACATGAATAGATTAAGTTAACAGAATAGTTTTATGTTCAGTCCACTTCAATTTGTAAAAACTAATAAGTTGTTGCAAAAAAACTCCTATATAAAATTGTGGTGTTATTTTAAATAGGTTGTTTGAACAGACAGAAAAATATCATTGAGTATACATTGTGGGAAAAAAATGGGTTTGACCTAATCGATTTGTGTTGGGACAACATGAATGGATTAAGTTAACTTATTCGTTTTTTTTTTTTTTATTTAAGTGGATTGAGCATAAAACAATTAAGTTTTTGCAAAAAAAACCTTGACAATTGTGTTTCAGCTCATCTTAAATAAGTAGCTTGAACAAACGGCAAACGGCATTGTTTTAGTGTACACTGTAAAAAATGCAGGGTTCCACACAATTCATTCAATTTGTCCCAACACAAATCAGTTAACTTAACTAATTTATGTCAATTGAACAACCATATCTATATATAACTCAAAACAATTTTATTTAGTTTATTTTTTGAGTGTATATGCATCAATAACTATCGGTTAAAATATTAATTTAATTTTAAAAAGTAGTTTTTTTAAAATTTTATTTTAGAATCTTTTTTTTCCCGTAATGCAAACATGAATTTTGTGCCAATTTTTACCATGATCATTTGCTGTTCAGAAATTGTATTATTATAAAATTTCAACAGTTTAATATGAGCATTATTAAGTATATAAGTATTATTGTGCAAATTACAAATATATTATATATTATAATATGTATTGATATTACAAAATTTATTGAAAATATGTTTGTTTCAAGTAGCAATAATTTCATGATCAGGATACCACCACCGCCTTACTTTTAACCAGGTAAACCCCTGAGAGATATTTATTATATCTATATATCTATCTATCAGTCTCTATATATATATTGATAGGAATAGAAAGATCAGTTATGTAAAATTGTAAATGTCTTTACTGTTACTCTTGAGCAGTTTTCAGCAAATACCAGCTTTAATGCAAGCGATTTCTGATTCTCAGTCAAAGCTATCTTATGGCATTAGAAAACTTGGAGTGTGAATTTAGGACTTAAGCTTCTTTTGATACTTCTGCTAAAGGGTAAAAAAGAGACTGAGACAACTTAATACAGACTTGATTTTTTTATTTTTTTTTTCATTTGGAGCATCAGTCTGTACAAACGAGGGCTTTGATCAGGTGATTAGAGCTTGATGCTGAGCGAAAAGCCTGGAGATGAAATCCTCTCGGTCTTCCAGCCGTTCTGTCTTTTGAGTCGGGATGAAAAAAGGGGGAAGGGGAACAAGAGAGGATTGACTTCTGGCCCAGACAGAGCCCACTGCGCCCATCGGCTCAATGTCTTTAAGCTCACATCTCATATTTAATTTATTCAGGGTGATGTATATTAGATATGTTTGAGTGAAGCCAAAAACTGAGCATGAAGTCTTATACAGGATTGGGCTTGAATTTGTGCAGCAAAAAAAGTATTATATTATATTATATTATATTATATTATATTATATTATATTATA
>CAIGQQ010029770.1:9140-19204 GCA_903798035.1 Danio albolineatus
TTGCTAATTCATGCTAGAATCATGCTAAGATCATGCTAATTCATGCTAGGATCATGCTAGTAACATGCTAATTCATGCTAGAATCATGCTAAGATCATGCTAATTCATGCTAGAATCTTGCTAGTAACATGCTAATTCATGCTAGAATCATGCTAATTCATGCTAGAATCATGCTAATTCATGCTAGAATCGTGCTAGTATTATGCTAATTCATGCTAGAATCATGCTAGTAACATGCTAGAATCATGCTAGTAACATGCTAATTCATGCTAAGATCATGCTAATTCATGCTAGAATCATGCTAGTAACATGCTAATTTTTCAACTAAATAAACTATTTAAAACTGGCTTTTCAAGCCACCATAAAGTTTGTCCTCAAACTTTACTATCTAGTTCTCAACTAATAATGATTTCCACTATTTGTTTAAACGTCTTTTAAAACCTAACAAAAGAAAGCAAATTACTATAATGAAATCATTTATTATTCACAACTTTCTTTAGTATTTTGTTTTATTATTTATATTTCTATATTTCTATGGGCTAAAGGTTTTATGATCTTGTACTTTAATTTAAGTAGACAAAAAAATAATTGCCGACAAAATCAAGTTTCATTTTATTTTATTTTATTTTATTTTATTTTATTTTATTTTATTTTATTTTATTTTATTTTATTTTATTTTATTTTATTTTATTTTATTTTATTTTATTTTAGGCCTACTGCAGGGTATTTGTTATGTATTATCAGTTCATCACCATAGCCTGCCATAGTACAGTGCTGATTGGTAATGGTGGCTACATAAATGAAATATAATATGCAAAATATATATAATATATATGATATATTTATATAATATATATGTAATATGCTTCTTTGGTGGTCATTTTGTGATAATCTGAAAGTCTCAAAACTTCAACATACTAATACTCTTCTCTCTGTATGTATATATATATATAAACACATAGACATGTACAGATGAGAAAATGTTTATTTATATTTATATATAAAACATATATGAATATGACACTACTTGTATTTAAATGTTAATATCTATGTAATAAAATTGTTTAGTGTAATTTAGTTTTTATGTATATACATAATAAATAAATATATCACACATATTATGTAAAAACAAACTTTTATTTTGGATGCGATTACTCACAATTAATCTTTGTTCAGCACGAATATTAACATCATCCAACTAAAAAAACATACTTACTTACTTATTATTGAAGTTGATATTTAGCTGCACCAAGCTAGTGTATTGTAACAACAAAGTTTTACGAGGTGGTTTGTTAGCCCAACGCTCAACCCCCAACCTGGAGGACCATTAAAAGGCGTTTTGCTCTATCCAAAATGCGTCAATTTATTTTTAGTAAAACTTATTTTTCTCCAATTTTCACACAATACGTTTGTAATTACTTAAAGATTCATTTAATTTCATTTAATTTAAAATAGAAATAGAATTGGATGTAAAAAAAAAGAAATAAAGAGAGAGTTGTCCAACACTTATGTACCCTTTTTATGAGAACAATTGCATAACTTAATTTCAATTGTACCATAAAAGGAACAGAACATTATTATAAGAGGTCTTTTCTGTACCATATGAGGTATTATTTTTACAAAGGTACAAAACTCTTCCTTAAGGAACATTATTTGTACCATCGTGTATCTTTTTTTCTGAGAGTATATCTGCATTTTACACTGTCTCGAGCCAGCACCTAACACACTAAAAAATCTGGGGTTATTTTTTCTACCCAAATGTTGGGTTGAGGCATTTGGGTAATTTTGGGGGGTCATTTTCAGAGTCTTGGGTAGTTTTTGGGTTGTGCTATGTAACCAAAACTTGGGTTATTTTCTGGGTAATAATTTCTAAGACTTGAATCAATTGAATCAACCCTAGCACCACACAGGCACATCAACCCAGCTCCTTGGGTCAAATCAACTCCCAGCAGGGGCTGACTGCGATGCCACACATATATATTATTATTATTATAAATGTTTACGAGCAACCCATAAATATGAAACGACTTGTTTTGAATGCAGTTGATAATCTGTATGTAGTTTTGTCTGATCTCTGAGGTAAAGTGTGTTTACAGAGTGATCTGCTGAACAAATGTAATGGAACAAAAAATAACCAAGGCTGATACAATATTCACCTGTTTGTTTGTTTGTTATGTGGTTAATGACTTTAAAAGAAAGCTAAAAATTTAATTTGAAAATATAACCTATTAATTAAGTCAAACTAACCTGTTATTTAAGTAAAAATAACCAATTATTGAGTTGAAAAAACAACCCATTTTTGCGGTTAAAATTAATAACCCAATTACTTGGGTTAATTTAACCCCTGATGTGTTCTGTCCTATATTCACCCAGCAATAGGGTTAAAAACAACCCAATTTGGGTAGTTTTTAACACTGTGTTTTTTAGAGTGAAGCTTTTCACACGTGCTGCTGATGATGTGACAATAAAAGTGATTTGATTTGATTTGATTTCTATGTGTTATGTGAAGCACTTTGGGTAATTCACTTTGCAGTTAATATATATATAAAGAAGCTGAGTTGAGTAACACTAACACAAAAATAAAATCTCTCTCTCTCTCCTCTGTGCAGGTTTCAGACGTCACACGTCCTGCCCGTAGCGATCTGAGCGGCTGTACCTGAGCGAGGTCACCATGGATACAATAAACTTCACCTTCTGGAATGCCTCAGACGGCAACGAGACCATGGAGACGGTGGACGAGAGTCCCTATAAGACGGTGGAGGTGGTGTTCATTGTACTGGTGGCCGGATCGCTGAGTCTAGTGACTGTGATCGGGAACATCCTAGTCATGCTCTCCATCAAGGTAAACCGGAGTCTGCAGACCGTCAACAACTACTTTCTGTTCAGCCTGGCCTGCGCTGACCTCATCATTGGCCTTTGCTCCATGAACTTATACACAGTCTATATTGTAATCGGATATTGGCCATTAGGCCCGGTTGTGTGCGATTTGTGGTTGGCGCTGGATTATGTGGTTAGCAATGCCTCTGTGATGAACTTGCTGATTATCAGCTTCGACCGGTACTTTTGTGTCACAAAGCCACTCAGCTACCCAGTCAAGAGGACGACTAAGATGGCAGGAATGATGATTGCAGCGGCATGGGTGTTGTCGTTCATCCTTTGGGCTCCGGCCATCCTGTTCTGGCAGTTTATCGTCGGCGGGCGCACGGTGCCAGAGAAGGAGTGCTACATTCAGTTCTTCTCCAACGCCGCGGTTACTTTTGGCACGGCCATAGCTGCTTTCTACCTGCCCGTCATCATCATGATGGTGCTCTACTGGCAGGTTTCCCGCGCCAGCAAGAGTCGTGTCAAGAAAGACAACCGCAAGCCATCGGGCGGCAACCTTGATGTAGCCTCGTCCAATCAGATCCGTGAAAACTCAGCCAACAAACCCACCAACAACAACGTGACAGCTGAAGAAACAGATCGAGGACAGACCCAGCTAACAGATGACACTATTAACCAACATGATGCCAAGCTACAGAACGGCAAAGCGCCATCTACGGCGAGCGGAGAAGCGGAAGAAGCAGGACAAGCAAACTGCATTCCCGCAGAGGAGAAGGAAAGCTCTAATGACTCCACTTCAGGAAGTGGTGCTGTAACCAATCAAAAAGAAGAGGCGGCGCCACCATCAACAGCAGCAGCCAATGACAGCCAGGCGTCAACAAGGCACCGCGCCAAAGCTGGCGGATCCAAACTGACATGCATCAAGATCAACACCAAATCACCAAAGGGAGATTGTTATGCGCCTTCAAATGCGACGGTGGAGATCGTGCCGGCAGTCGAAAGGCAGAACCACGTGGCGAGAAAAATCGTGAAGATGACCAAACAGCCGCCCAAAAAGAAAAAAGCCCCATCCTCCAGGGAAAAGAAGGTGACGCGCACCATCATGGCCATCCTGGTGGCGTTCGTGGCTACTTGGACGCCTTACAACGTGATGGTGCTGATCAACACCTTCTGCTCCAGCTGCATCCCCAACACGGTGTGGACCATCGGATACTGGCTCTGCTACATCAACAGCACCATCAACCCGGCCTGCTACGCCCTGTGCAACATCACCTTCAAAAAGACCTTCAAGCAGCTGCTGCTCTGCCAGTACAAGAACATTCGCTCCACCCGATGAGTGGCGGCGTGTGTGAGTGTGTGTGTGTGTGTGTGTGTGCATGCGGTATATAGTGACACAGGTATATGTGTGTGGATGAGTCTGGATGTGTGAGCAATTATAAAACAGAGATTGACCCATTGACATCCCTCACTTATAGTTCTACAAATACTCAAATTGTGACGCTGCAAATCACACTGCAGTACACTTTTCACCAACTCTAAAGGGAAAGTTCATGCAAAAATCATAATTATGTCATCATTTACTCATTAATTTAATTCAAGTTCGTTTGTACAGCACATTTCACAGTAACGACTGTTTCAAAGCAGCTTCACTAAAGGTGCACATTACTGCATTACAGCCAAATTCAGAAGAGTTAAGCTACTCAGCCTTCACTGGCGCAAAACCTACTTGAGTTTCTTACGTGATTTGAGTTTTGACATGAGACATGAGAGCTGACACAGGCGATTTGACAAAAATCTCATATCATGAGAATGATATATATCACGATATAGTGCCATTTCGGTAAATTCAATCAATTATTCATTCATTCATTCATTTTCTTTTGGGCTTAGTCCCTTTATTAATCTGAGGTCGCCACAGCGGAATGAACCGCCAACTTATCCAGTATTTGTTTTACGCAGCGGATGCCCTTCCAGCTGCAACCCATCTCTGGGAAACATCCATACATTCTCATTCACACACATACACTAAAGACAATTTAGCTTCAGCACTATCTACTGCGCCATCGTGTCGCCCTCAATCAGTTATACTCACCTTTATTATACTATCCTCTACTACATCTAAAGGAGAAGTATACACTCATAAACATACTCATTAGTATGTGATCATTTCTATAACTGTATTTGAAACGTCAGGGCAAACGATTGATTAAAGATTTAGCAATACTAAACTATTAAAATATCACAATGCCAAATGTAAATGTTGTACTTTCAAGATTGCAACTTTCTCATGCATTCTGTCTGCATCCACGTAATGGCGTTTAATATTGCGGACATTTAAATTGTGAAAGATGTGTTACAGTAAACACTGCATTATGTGACACCACTAATTAAATAATAGAGCAGGAGTTCACAACCTCAGTCCTGGAGGTCCACTGCTCTGCAGATTTTAGCTCCATCCCCAATCAGACACACCTCGGCTAGCTAATCAAGCTCTTACTAGTCCAGGCATGTCCAAACTTGGTCCTGTTGGGCCGGTGTCCTGCAGATTTTTGCTCTAACTTGCCTTAACACACCTGCATGGATGTTTCTAGAAAGCCCAGTAAGAGCTTGATTAGCTAGCACAGGTGTGTCTTATTGGGGTTGGAACTAAATTTGCAGGGCCGAGTTTGGACACCCCAGTACTAGGCTTTCTAGAAACATCCTTGCAGGTGTGTTGAGGCAAGTTGGAGCTATAATCTGCAGGACACCGGCCCTCCAGGACTGAGTTTGTGAATCTCTGCAATTGAGCATAATACGAAATGATTCAGTCATTCATTTTCATTCAGTTTAGTCTCTTTATTCATCAGGGGTCGCCACAGCAGAATGAACCACCAACTTATCCTATGTTTTACACAGCGGATGCAACCCAGTACTAGGAAACACCCATACACACTCATTCACATACACACAATCATACACTACGGCCAACTTAGTTCATCAATTCACCTATAGTGCATGTGTTTGGACTGTCAAGGAACCCACAGTCACCTACACGAACACGGGGAGAACATGCAAACTCCACACAGAAATGACAACTAGCCCAGCTGGGACTCGAACCAGCGACCTTCTTGCTGTGAGGCCACAGTGCTAACCACTGAGCCAGTTCAAAAAGATAAACCTCTTTATTTTGTCCATATTGCTCAGTCCTCAGTTGAATGCTGATAACTGGTACCCATTGACTTCTATAGTATATATTTTTCCTAACTCAAGTCAATAGGTGCCAGCAACCAGCATTCTTCGAAATATCTTCTTTTGTGTTCATCAGAGGGCTGATAAAGGTATATCATTTCATATTATGCTCTGTTGTCACAAAACAGAAGAAAGAACCTCATAAAGGTTTAAAACCACATGAGGAAGAGTAAACCATGAGGACATTTTCATTTTTGAGTGAACTATCCCTTCTAATCAGATTTTCCTCTAAAATAAGTGCATCAAAGGTGTGTTTGGGTGGACGTATGACTGCATTAGTTGTTTTTATATAATCTGTTGTAGCACTTTACACTCACAGAGGTGATGCAACGGAGAAAGAGAAGTGCAGAAATATTGGATTTATAAACACAGTGTTTAAAAATACGAGCATATATATGATACTGATGGTCAGATTGGAGTCTGTGCTATTCAATAATACACAAATAAGGGGACAACAGGGCTGACTGAAGATCCAAACGAGATGCGTTTGAGCTTCAGTATAAAATCACACCTGTATATATGTGTATATACTATAGTAATGTATGTATCGGTGTCGTGTGTATGTGTGGTTGCATGCAGAATGACAGTGTGTGTGTGTGTGGGCTCAACATGAACCCTGTTCACTTCTGGAAACAGTAGTGAACGAGTGTGCACTTGATTTCACACAATGTGCACCGGTGGTTTGTGACACATAAGGTGTGTTAAGAAAGTAAACAGGCTCGTGTTGACTTTTGAGCTTTATTAAATGAAAGCATGTAGGTATGGCAGGTAGCGGCTGCAGTGTGCATGTGTGTTAGTCATGTGTGTGTGTGTGTGTGTGTGTGTGTGTGCTCTCCGAGAGCAATAAGAGGGTTGAAGAGGCTCTCCGGTGTGCCCGTATGTTAAAGTGAATGAGTTTTGAGTGCTCGGGGTCTCCAGGGATGCAAATCTAAACCTTTTAAAGTGAGCAGACGCGCAGGATAAAGAGGCTCTCACAGACGCGCAGCCATTAGCATCCGCCTCACCTCTGCTTTGCATTTACACAAAACAGTTCACTCACGTTTGGGGAAGAAAGGGAAAATAGCAGAAGAGCATGCTAATTCATCAGACACTCCAAAAAGCTGGAAAAGTTCTTATTAAAAAGGCCAAAGAGCTCGTTGGAAATGACATTCAGCATTGTCCTCATGACCTGATCTGCTCTCTGAGTTCATGATCCGCCTGTCTGTGTGTGTTTGAGTGCGTGCATGTGTGTGTTTGATCAACCCGGAAAGGGGTTTGATATAGCTCACAGGCTTCTGCCTTGTGAATTTAAAGGGCTAAAGTACATAAGCTTCCTCATCTCATTATGAGACGCCAAGTCGCCATTAGTTGTTTTGCATTCATTAAAATAGATTAACACAATCCCCGCTCAAAGCAGAGGATCATGGGAAATGTCAGTCAATCGATCATTGAGTGGAAGCTCATAAATTTGACAGTGATGCACGCCGGGGGGATTGAGTCGTGTGCGGGAGAGATTTTTGCTTTGGGAGCTAGAGGGAAGAAATCATCTTCTGTTGAGGATCTTGACACATATTTCAATCACGATACGTATTCCTGACAATCAAGACTTTAATTGGATCGTTCACTCATCAATGCTTTACACGTTACTTGTGTCAAACACTAAAAAAAATCCTTCAAGAGTTCACACTTAGCTGATGATCAATAAAGCGTGTTTGGCATGCTGTCCCGGGAGAGAGCCCTGAGCTCGTAATATCCTCGAGCCCGGGGCCGTTTGAAGCACAAGGGGAGTTTGAGCTCAGGTAGATCTGGAGAACTCCCCTGCTTGTCAGTGTGTGAGAAGTTTATGGCTAAGGTTTGTCTTACACTGTAAAAAATCCAACTTACAAAATGTTAACTCAGTTTAAAATTGTAAGTTAGGCGGACATATTTTTGAGCTCAGAGTTGAATTTACTCATAAAAATGATTCAACTGCATGTTTGAAAGTGTTTGTTCAATGAAAGTAAAAAATTAAGTTGAGGAGACTTTACATTTTGTTTTCTCCATATCTTCAAAAAATAAAAAGTTGAGTTTACTTAAAATTTTAAAGCAACCGGCTGCAAAGAAATTTTGAGTTAATTAAGCTTCAGTGTTTGAAGTTGTGCCAAATTATTCCGTAATGTATAATTGACTTGTCTGCGCCAGTGGTGTAGTGGTTAGTGCGTCGACACATGCACTCTGGTGTTCACGGTGACCTGAGTTTGATTCCCGCCTTGTGGTCCTATGCCGATCCTTCCCCTCTCTCTGCTTTCCTGTCAATACTCTATACTGTCCTGTCTGTTAAAGGTGAAAACCCCGAAAAATAATTATTAAAAAAATTATAATTGACTTAAACCAGCCTTTTCGGTCGACTTAAAAAAATTATTTGGCTCAACTTCAACCACTGAAGCTCAATAAACTCAAAATTTCTTTGCAGCCGGTTGCTTTAAAATTGTAAGTTAACTCAACTTTTTATTTTTTACAGTGTAGATGCTAGTTTGGATTAGTCGATTGGCTTATGATGTGTGTCTTTGGACAGTGGGAGGAAACCGGGGGAACCCAGGGGAAACCCACGTTAACATGGGAGGACATGCAAACTCTGCACAGAAGCGCCGACCGGCCCGGTGAATGGCCGAACCAGCAGCGAGGCAACAGTGCTAACCACTGGGCCGCCGTGCTGCCATACCAGAGAAGGGGGGGGGAGGAAGGGGGGAAAGCTCTGGTTATTTATAATGCGTCCATATTCATCTGATTGGGCAGATTATGGAGCTGATGTGGTGTCAGCTGTGTTTGATCATAAACATGTGATCCTCTTAAATTTAGTTTATTAATAAACCACACTTTGAAAAATGCTGAAAACCTGTAACCATTGACTTTCATTCATTCATTCATTCATTCTTTCTTGTCGGCTTAGTCCCTTTATTAATCTGGGGTCGCCACAGCGGAATGAACCACCAACTTATCCAGCATATGTTTTACGCAGTGGATACCCTTCCAGCCGCAACCCATCTCTGGGAAACATCCATACCCACTCATACACTACGGACAATTTAGCTTACCCAATTCACCTGTACCACATGTCTTTGGACTTGTGGGGGAAACCGGAGCACCCGGAGGAAACCCACGCAACCACGAGGAGAACATGCAAACTCCACACAGAAATGCCAACTGACCCAGCCGAGGCTCGAACCAGCGACCTTCTTGCTGTGAGGCGAACGTGCTACTCACTACGCCGCCTTGACTTTCATAGTATTTGTATTTCCTACTAAAGAAGTGAATGGTTACAGCTTTTTTTGTGCTTAGGGGGTTCGAAAGACCCACCCTCACTAACAAAGGCACTAAATTTGTCCCATGCATGAGCTATTTTTTCCTATTTTGACTGCTATGCCATGATAGATTCTGAATATCACCCATCGAAAAAGGCTTTAAGACCAAGTGGAATCCTATATTGGCTGTCGGTACAGAATTCAGAGCGCTGAATTAGGCACGGCCTGACTTCCCGTTCTGAAGTCATTCCATTACAACATCCCAAATTCTGACTGAGGACAGTTGAATGTGCAATATAGTCATAATCATAATATATGATGTAGTAAGTTTGTATTTTAAAAATAAGTCTTGTGTTCATATTTCTTTGAATCTTTAGGAAATGTTTTTGGTACATCAAAAGTGTGGATATGATGACCATCCGACATGCTAATCCTGTAAAAATAGTGCTTAAAATGTTACTAAAATGCAGTATTTAAACCTCATAGCTGGAAAAGTAAAGAGTGTAGACCAGCTTTGTAATATTGTAGGCTGAACGTTTGACGTCGTTAAGAGTTTAAACAACTGAAGTAGTGTTTAAGAAGTCTGAAACAGTTGGCGGAGAGAGTTAACTACTGTACACATAGACTCGCATGTTTCTAGAATGGATTGGGACGTTTCTAGCTAGTCATTTGCTAGTGTGTTCTGAGTGGTTGCTAAGGTGTGGTCAGACTGTTGCTAGTGTGTTGTGAGTGGTTGCTAAGGTGTGGTTAGAC
>CAIGQQ010029773.1:0-65087 GCA_903798035.1 Danio albolineatus
AAATGAACAAAACAATTGGCCCAATATAACACATTATAAGATTAAAATGTGGAAAAATTATCAGATGGTAACTTCGGTCAATTTTCCTAACGGATAAACAGCACTCTGTAATATTTCAGCATCCTTTCACTTTCGTTTAAGACATGAAACGCATATTTGCCGGTAGAGATGAATTCTCTATTCATATAGCCGTATACATGGCTATTACACAATCTTAATACACTATGATATAGCCTGGGTCACTAGTTCTTTGGATAGTTTTGTTTTCTCGCTACAATCGATCCGCTCAATCGAGCAGTGACCACCTCATTCCGGCGATCTCGGACTGATTGATTTGGCGCGGATCCGAGCGTGATTGCTGGATTCACAAACGCCAATCGAATGGCGCTAACAGGGGAAACGAGACATATTCCGAAACAAACATCTATGTGTGAAAGCACCCTAAGATTGTATTTGCACGCAATTAACAGACAGTCGCAGCCAAACGTTAGTGACAAGGCACCACTGGCCCGAACGGGCCAGTAACACTTCTGTATACTGGCCCGAGCGTGTCGCACGCTGGCCCCGGGCCATCGGGCAGTCCTTATTGTCGAGCCCTGCACAGAAGGAATTTGCTTTGGCTACAGAAGCTTCCAGTGTACATAGTGACAAGTGACAACACAAAATAGATAAGACGATAGACATAAAACAGAGATGCAGTCAGTCCAACGATCTGGATGTTGAAATGTATGTACAGATTTGTTAGAAATATACAGGTTATAAGGTTCTGTGTACAAATGTGTAAGTATTGCATTGTATGTTGTTATAAGGTGTTGTGTACAAGTGCGTATGAGAAAGTATTGCACGTTTAATGCACAATAGGAAAAATATTAACTGTTCATGAGGTAGATGGCCTGAGGAAAGCACTTTTCCTGTGTCTGGCTGTTTTTGTGCTCGGTGCTCTGTAGCGTCGACCAGACGGTAACAGTTCAAACAGGAAGTCTGCTGGGTGCGACTGACTTTCTTATTAAATTTGCAATTGGATCCTCACCGCCGTTGTCAGTGTCACTACCCAGCGTAGTAACACACTAAGTATGTTTTTAAATATCTGCAAACATATATATTTTTTTGCTTTAGAAGAATCAATAACGTGCACACAGCACTTTCAAATGTCAAATGATCAAGAGCAATTAGATTTTTCAGTTCCTTTAAATTCCTTTTAGATGTTTCACTTCCTTTAAATGGTGTATGTTTGGTGCATGGGTCTCAGTGGAAAGTAGTTTTAATTGTTTGTTTTGTCTCAGAGTACATTAGTCTTAAGCCATACAGGAAATATCTACCTACATGGCTTCAGCCTGTACTTAATCAGCTCTCCTTGGTTTTATATACGTGTGTGTGTCATCTGGTTTTGATTTAAATGCACTGGTAGACATGCCATGTTAAAGTCAACCTTTTGCCAAGAAATACTATTTCTCTTCGCTTTACTTCCGTGAACAAATATCCAGTACGTTGAGTTTAAAGAGGAAAAAGGAGGGGAAAGTTGAAGGATTGAAGGAAAGGGCCAGAAAAAAAAATAAGAGCGGTGCTTTTGTAAACACTCTCTGCCGCTTTGCTTTAGGCTGAAATAGTGATTGTGGTGTCCACCTGGTTTTAATTCTGACCTGCATGTGATCAGCTACGTATAGTGATGAGTCTAACAGAGCAGTATTAGATTCCACTGAAACAAGTGAAAGCCTCTAACTCACCCGTCTCTGCTTTTCATTGTATCTATAGTCTTCTCCCTCCATCTCTTGCATAGAGCATTGTACTTTCCCTCAGACTGAAGGACATTACAGAGGTAAAGGCTGCCAGGAAAAATAAAGCTGTCGGCTGAATTTGCAATGTTGGAAAATGAATCGACTGCCAGCAAACAAAGAGATGTAGTCAAGCGTTCGCATTGAGTGCTGCGATTGGTAGGAGGGACAACCTTGTACAGTAGGCCAGCACTTAAACAACTAGCACAGTCCAGTAGGGCCTTGAATAGTTCACAATTGTATGTTGTGTAGTAAGCCTGCAGTGCTTACTTGCTGTGTCTGATAACATGACTAAATGGGAATGTCAAGTGTAGACACCATATTTACTTTGAACGCATAGGAACACAAAAGCATAGTGGCAAATGACTAATGGATGTGTCCACAAATTTTCAGTAGTGTTTATTATTAGTAGCGTATTTAGTAAAAAAACATCAGTGTAAACACCTTAATGGATCAGATTGAACTCGATCTGAATGAAATTTCATTTGTATTGGAAGATATTTGAGTAGTTTTTTTTTTTTTTGGCTGATTCAACAGCTAAATAAAGCTAAATTTACACTATTAAAAACTATATAAACACTATTTTTATATAATTATTTATTTATTTATATTCACCCTAATCTTTCTTAAATGCAAAAAAGAAATAATTATAAAAATAAATGTAGTATGTTGTAAATAAAACGCATATAAACAGATATATTACAATGTTTAGAGTACATGTAAACCAGAGTTGGGTGCAGTGCATTTCACAGTAATGCATTACTGTATTTTAATTGTATTTTGGGAAAGCAGTAATGTAACGAATAGCATTTTAAATTTGTATAATTTGATTATAATTACTAAAATCATTGTAATTACGTTACTTGCATTATAAATATAGATTTAAGAAGACAGTATTAGCTTTTTTAATTCAAGTTTTCCACTGCAATGCCAGTTAACGAACATTCACTTTTAAATTTCTGGAGAACTCAAGCTGAAATGGCTGCTGACAAGAGTGATTCTTTAAGTGGAAATACAGACATTACTTTAAAAACAAAAATGCTGTGAAATGCATGTCTCTAAAGAACTTTCGATTGCTTTTAACTTGACCAGCAACTTGTTAAACAAAGCATTCTAAGACAATACTCGTCACCAAGGAGGATCACAGGTCTAATTTAACAGGCTCAATTAGATTTTTGTGCATAATCTGAAAATGTGAAGAGAAGCATGGCTGCTTACGAGGCTGTTCACATGTTGCGTCTTTTGCACATACAAGTTCATTATTTCCAATGGAATTTTCTTCAAAATGTCGTCTTTTTGTGAAAGAGAAAAAAAACTGGTTTGGGACAAGTGGCGGACTATCTCTCCAAATTTTTTGAATTTGTCAAGCAGCTGTGTTAAACCTATTGTAATGTTTTTTTTATTTTTTTTGTAAATATTAAATTACTGAAAGAGCTGCAGTTTATTTTTCTGTATTTTATATCTTATAATACTAACTTCAAAGTAAAATAATTAGTAATCTGATTACTTTTTACATGAAGTAATTGGTAATGTAATCAAATTACAATTTTCCAGTAATAATCAGTAATTTGTAATCTAAAAAAGTTCAATTCATCTTTATTTCTATAGCGCTTTTACAATGTAGATTGTGTCAAAGCAGCTTAACATAGAAGTTCTAGTTAATTAATTCTGTGTCAGTCCAGTTGTTAAGTTTTTTTCAGTTCAGTGTGGTTTAATTTTCAATGCTGAAAGTCCAAACACTGAAGAGCAAATCCGTTGATGCTCAGCTCCACAAGTCCCAAAACAAGCCAGTGGCAAGGAACAAACTTCACCAATTGATAATTGAAGTGTTGGGAAAAAAAAACCTCAGGGGAAGCCGGGCTCAGTTGGGCTTGACCATTTCTCCTCTGGCCAAACATCTTGTGCAGAGCTGCACTCTAGGTGCTGAAGAGAACGCTGGACCTACGCTGAGTAGGTCACCAGTGGGTTTTCAGGCTGACCCACAAGATCAATGCAGAGATGTCACTGGGATCAGTATCATGCTCTCCACTCCTCATTGACTGCCACATCATCTGCTAAGGATATAGCCTGGTCCAAGATTATAGATACCTCTAGAAGTCCTCCTATAGTTGGCATCATCTCTTGGAATGTGTTGTCCTTGAGGTGCTAGATAGTTTGCATTACCTAACACTGATGTAAACAAATCAGTTCATTCCAATTGATGGACATTGGTGCGTATAAAGCACTGACATTTAAGACTGAAGCTAAAGGTAAAAAAAAGGTTTGGTGACATTTTTGTGATATAACTTAAATATCCAAAACCCATTTTGTATGCTGGGTTAAATGTATAGCAAGTAAACGTTAACTCATCTCATATGTAATCAGATGTTTAAAGCTATTGCCAGTTGTGCAGAACACTCATAGCACTGTGAATGGAGCTTTTATATATGAATTAAAAGGATACTAAAATGTTATGCATTATAGTTTTTGTGTCAAATTATACCAAACTAACTTAAGAGAAAGCAAGTAGCTCATCATTATTTTCCTGAAAAGTTTGTACTTTTTTTTTATTTCATCAAGAGCAAAGGCACAAGCTTCTCCTCACAAATGTGCAGAGCAAGACAGGAAGCGAATTTAAATGTCATTAATTACTACCTGTGCTGAATGAGAAAGGGAAAAATAGATGGTGTGAAGCCGAAGCTGTTCCCTCTGTTGGGGATCTCTATTGCCAAAAGGCTTCTATGGGGAAAAATGCTTATTGGAATGAAGCTTCATTAAAATTCAATGGAGAAACGTTCTCTCGTCGCTGTTAATTGGGTGCTGCCCCTTTCAACTGAGTCATCACAGTGCAGTTTAAATATCTGCTGCCTTCATTTGCACAGTTGGTGTGCGGGGGAAAAAAAAAAAATCAAGAATTGTTTTTTACTTTTCTGAGTGCATTCAGTGCATCCGTTACTCAAACAACTTTCTCCTTTTCAAAGTTTTGCTTTGGTAGTTGCTAATCATTTGTTGTGCAAGCAAGACATTGATTCCTGCTGCAATTATGAAGACTTTCTAACAATTGTGGTCCCATTTAGTCTCAGCATAGCTCTGTATTATACTCTTTTGATAAGCGTGTTGTGCTTATTTTTGCTTCGGTTCAGTTTGAGAAAAAGAATTGAATTGTTGTACTTACAATTTCAACCATTCATTAGTTTTATGTTTGTGTTTTTAGTTTAAAATCCAGTCTTGATTTAATAAATCAGCAAATTAAGACTTTCAATAAAGGCTCTGCAATGAAGGCTGAATTATTAAATTTAGATTAGATTCTAAACCAAACCTAAAGTTCTATATTATAAGACAAATTGCTGTGCTTACATTTTAAAGCATTCATTTAAGTTAAATTGTTCAATAATGTGTGGCATAATGTTGATCACCATAGACAATCTTCAGCTTGCCCCTTAGTACAATAATGTCCTTATCAAGGAAGCAGTTTTATAAGATTTATAGTCCGTGTGAAACGGAAGCTGAGATTATTCTTTTCTTGATGATTATTCTGAGTAATTATTTTCTTAATGTAACACAGTTCTTAGAGGAACGTAATATTAAATGAGAAAGCAGTGGGCGGTGGGCTAAATGGATGTAGTAAAGTAGGCATTTCATTCAGAAAGATCGGGAAAGGGGTCTTTAGAAGAGTTATTACAACCTAACAGACTCCTGCTCACTGTTTCTGTTTGTTGTCAAAACTGACAGTTGAAGGGGCGTGGTTAAGTATGTTTGCCCCACCTAATACCTCAAAATTATGTAATCTGATACATTAACTGAAAACAAACAGCAAGTGTATTTTCAGATTTCAATCTTACATTAGAAGGCCAAACAATATATTTTTTTTTCTTAATGACATGCAGAGATTAATTGTTCACCACAAAACTAGCAATGTGAGCTAACAAAATCATATGGTTAGTTTTAATTTCTTGGCAACATGCTTTTGTAATAGCACTAATGTTTCAAGAAAAAATTTGATTTATCTAATTCAAGACTTCTGATTTATGGGGGATACAAATCTGGTTATTTACAATTTCTCATTTAACATTTGCATCCTATAAATATGGGAAGAGGTCATGAATGACTTATTTATTTTTAGTTTTAATGTTTGCATAAGGAAAGCACTGTTTTCCAGGTCATCCACAAACCATTGCATTGATGTCAGTCAAACATTATTCAAGATGCCCAAAAAAGGTTGTGTTGGAAAGTAACCAAAATCCAATGTTAAACTAACATCTTAAACCAATGTCATATGGATGTCAAGTACTGACATTTATTCATCAGGTATGGCAACCAAAATTGAGGTTGAAATTATTGTCTGTGGTAATTGACATTTATGCATTAAATGGTGTCAACTTGTGCGTTCCCTTTAATGATTGAATTGAAATTGAATTCAAAACTTTGCATCAGTGAGAAATGGATCCAAATGATTCCTAACTCTGCTGGTTGGATGAGTTATTAGGTAAGCCTAAAAATGTCAACTTTAATATAATCCATAAAAGCGATGTCTCGCAGAGGAAATGACCCATATGCGATTCAGGGCAATTTATCGTCTTTCTTGCGTGTACTGCAGTCCCACGTAATATATTTTCACATCATGTTACTACTGAAAAGCTGAGTTTATTTACAGAACCAGCAAGTTGAGGTGTCACTTGGCAGAACTAGGTAATGTTGAGTGATCTGCAAAAGTAATAGGGCTTAGCAAAAGAATTCATCCACTGTATACATCCTGTAGAGTTTGGCAAGGTTCCTTGGTTCTTGCCAAGCATCACTTACAATTGAATAAAGCCCTAACCCCAAGTATTAAACCTCAGTGTGCAACTCACCTTGAACTGTTTGTGCTAACATGGATATGATAATACCTCAGATCACAAGGCTTATTGAGGGAAATTGATCAGACTTTTCTTGACAGTCTCTTCTCAGACTGATCAGGTTTTCTTGACAATAAATCTGTTCTGGTTTATGGACCCTTTTCACATTTCCGGGTTTCTCAGTTAGTGGACATCGTCAAAGTTGAGAGTGCAGTAAAAAAAGGAGACTACAACAAATATTTTTTTGCAATCCTATTTGTTGAAATAATGCAAGAGAAACTTCACAATAGTGTTATCAAGACTTTCAGAAAAAGGAAAAAAAAGTGTGAGATTTGATTATGGCACCCAGAAGAGAGAACAATGTCATTTATCCTGCCTCACACACATTAAATGCCTCACATAGGCTAATAAAAGATAATATTATACATGCATAAATGCATATAACTGTACATGAGGGGTGTCAAAACTCAGTCCTGGAGGGCCGATGTCCTGCAGATTTTAGCTCCAACTTGCCTCAACACACCTACAAGGACATTTCTAGAAAGCCTAGTATGAGCTTGATTAGCTAGCCCAGGTGTGTCTAATTGGGGTTGGAACTAAACTTTGCAGGACACCGGCCCTCCAGGACCGAGTGTGGACACCCCTGCTCTACATAGTTTTAAAAAAATCTAAATATTAAAAACTGTTAAAGGTTTAAGATGCTGATAAGTGTTTAATGTGTCATAAGTCTTATGAAAAGGGTCCTTTGTTAATTTGTTGTGTAGTTTTGATGGCTGCTTTTGAAGAATTGCTTCATGATCCTTTGAAAACCTTTAAGAGTTTAGCTGCGTCCCAAATCGCATACTTGTGCACTTTTCTACGCCAATTTGTAGTATAAAAAGTGTAATAAGTGCGTTCACACTGAAAACTCTAACAATAATAAGTGCACTTTAACTACCCGGATGATGCACTCATTCCACCGGTAATATGAAGTGTGTAATGATGGACACTTCACGCACTCAACGACCGGAGCTTCGTGCACGTAACGGAAGGGGCGGAGCTATCGTGCGCACATGTTGGATAACTTTATTTATATTGGAATGTGACAACAAATTTCTCCTACAAGAGTGATTATAGCGCCTCCCGATGGTGAATGCGGTTATCCTCATGCGAGGTATTATTTGGAATTTTGGTCATTTATTTCTCTAATTTGGCAACCGTCAAACGTCATCAGGGAAACGGTTTGAACTTCCGCTTAGTAAATAAGCCATTAGTGTTCCATTTGGGACAACACTACATACATATACTATGCTGTTGAGTGTGTAAGTGCATAAGTACATAGTGTATAGTGTGTCATTTGGGACGCAGCTTGTGTTTCGAATCAGTGGTTTTGGACCATGGCTTTAATTGGCACGGTCATGTGACCAGTATACAGGGCATCATAAGTGTTTCGAAACATTTTGAAAATTGAAAATGTTTTCAGTTTTAGACTTAAAGTTTTCTGATTCAACAACAACAAAAATAGTTAGCAAGTAGAGCTGGACGATTCTGGCTAAAATGAAAATCACAATTTTTGGCTCAAAATGAAGATCACGATTTTCCTCACGATTCAGTAGATGCAAAAGAAAGATTACAGTATATGACACTTTTGACGCCATTTGCTGCCCATGTTGCTTTGAAGACTTGTGTGTCCACCTTTACGCTTCTCTCCTGACCTTGAAAATATAACTGGCTGAATCGTAGAAAAGCTGAATTAAGATCACGTGTGGTGTAGGATCTTTTTTTGATTATTCGTGCAGCCCTAGTGGCAAGAATTGTTTACAGTGCTTGGTTTATTCAGACTGCCCCTCAGTAGCGAATCACTCAACAGGTTTCATAGTTCTTACCTGATTCCGGATCAGCTTCACGAGTTTGTAAACATTTTAAAATGAACACATTATGCAGATACTTAATTTTGAATGATATTAGATGCTAGGATTGTTTAATTAAATTAGATAAGCTAAGTGCATTTATGGGTTATACCAGCCTGATCTCATGAGGAGACGCAAGTATTTGAGTTGAGTGGCTAATTCGTACGAGTTCAGTAGTACTAAAATGTATGATTTTAAAAAGGAGGCGTGGCATCTAACCTCACCCCTAAACCCAACTGTCATTGGGGAATAAGCAAAATGTACTAAGTTGTACAACTGAGATTGTACAAATTCATATGAATTAGCCCCTTAATCAAAAAGAATTGTCATAAGATTTTGTTAGTTATACATTCAATTTACATCAGCGCCTACAGCATTATGGTTGGTCGACACTGCACTATGGTGTTCACAGGGCGATCCAAGTTCATGGGGAGATCCAAAAACAGGCAGTCATAATTTGCCATGGGTATGAATAATTTCAGACTTGAATACATGTGTATATGTTAGGGCTGAGTGCCACGGTGGCGTAGTGAATAGCATGTTTGCCTCATAGCAAGAAGGTCGCTGGTTCAAGCCTCGGCCGGATCAGTTGGCATTTCTGTGTGGAGTTTGCATGTTCTCCCTGTGGATGCGTGGGTTTTCTCCAGGTGCTCCGGTTTCCCCCACAAGTCCAAAGACATGCAAACAAGAAATCCGCTACGTAAAACATATGCTGGATAAGTTGCCGTTTCATTCCGCTGTGGTGACCCCAGATTAGAAAAAAGAACTAAGCCGAAAAGAAAATGAAATTATGAATGTTAGGGCTACATGATAACGGGGAAAAAACTGACATTGAGATATTTAGTTTTCCTGCATGTTTGCCTAGCATGTGGTGTTTTGGGCGCTTCAATTGGTTCAGGTGTTACGAAGCTTTGAAAAGCATCGTTTCTCCCTTCACTATTGTTGACCAGTGTAAAATGTAATAGTACATGTATGGCAGCAAACAGAGCAAATGAACAGTGAGTGATGTAGCATTCATTACTCGGGCAGCTGAAGTCCCTGTGTCTTCAGTGCCTCTGTGGGGAGAACGAGGCAGTTAATGAAGGAGGATCCTAATTACAGCTGCTGCAACGAGCCAGGAGGAGAACTCTCCAGTCCAATCAGCTTGAACCTGCCAGCCACAGCAGGCCCTCGCCCAATTAGAAAGCACAATTTAGATGGGAGCAGGTGTCTGAAAAGAAGGCCCAAAGAGGACGATGGGCTCTCGTACACTGGAAACTGTATATGACATCATCTCTCTCCTGATGCTGATCGGGAGGGATTTATAAGAGATGTGGCTGCTTGTTTACACCTTGTAATGATAACTTGATGCTACACCTTCAGCGTTTTCCCCACTAATATAAACACACACTTGCAGTATGATTCAGGTTCTCCCTAGATAATTCACTCAAACGAGTATCTACATCCCCCCCGCCCAAACAAACACGCAAAAAGTGTTGCGGAAAATCTGCACGGCATCATATTTTACAAGGCAACTCAGTGTTTACCTTATGTAAATGATTCGCCACACGCCGCGCAGCATCAGCGGTCTGACGGCCAGCTGGAGAGTGTCTCCCACGCTTAATTGATGCATCTCGCACATCTCCATTGATGTGTCGTCTGCAGTTTGTGAATAGAGATGTTTTTCTTTACCGTCTCCCCTTATAGAACAGGCACAGAGGAGCCTGATATCCAGCGCAATTTTAATCAGCTCTTTGCATTTATCTGAAGATACTAGGATGTTAGGACTGCTTGGCCGACTTCTCATTCGTTTAACTCAGCATTAAAGCGAGTGATTACAAAAGTTGCACAGCATCGTGAAGTAAATTACTTTAAGCCAGGGATAAACAAGTTCTGCAGTTTTGATCCAGCCTTAAGCGGAAAAAATAAACTTTCCTGCCTGTAGCCTTCTAGTAACACTCTAACCTTCATGGCTGAACTTTTCTACTCTTGCTTTTAAAGTCATAGTTCACCCAAAATGTTTAATTCTGTGATCATTTACTCACCCATGTTAACACTTATTCAAACACTAATTGAGTTTATTTCTTTTGAACTTGAAGCAGGATATTTTGAAGAATGCTTGTAGCTGGCACCCATTGACTTAAATAATATATATAGATATATAGATGTATAATTGTTTTTTCCTTCTATGGAAATGTGTACCAGCATACTGGTAAACAGGAAAAAACTCATAACGGTTTATAGCCACACGAGGCATTTTTGGGTGAACTTCAACTTTTGGCCGTCACCAAAAATTATTGAGTTTCAGAATTTTGTTTATAAAAAAAATAAAATAATAATAATAATAATAATAATAAATAAATATATTTTCTATAACTCATTTAAATTTAAATGTATTCATTCTATTCCTAAATAGGTGACGAAACACTTATTTTAATCGATATACCTGTAAATAACTGTTTTGTTTAAATGCACAAACAATTATTCTCTATATATTTAATGAGAAATGGATAAAGTTATTCATTTTCAAAGGTAAAACTGCCAAACTGGGGTGCGTTTAGTACAATTCATAGTTTGGCAAATGGACAATGTAGTGATCGTGTTTCCCAAAACTGTAGTTTCTTTGTCAAGTTATAACGTAAAACGACCATAATGACGCTCAAAATGAGGTGGAGCAACAATGTCTTTTGATGAATTGGCATTGAATTTATATGTGTATTTTTGTTTTGTACAAATGAATTCAGTTATTTTCTTCATAGTCCCTTTATTAATCAGGGGTTGCCACAGCGGAATAAACCACCAACTTAACCAGCATACGTTTTACACAGCGGATGCCCTTCCAGCCACAACCAAACACTGAGAAACACCCATACACTCTTGCATTCACGCACATACAGTACGGCCGATTTATTTTATTCAGTTCACCTGTACTGCATGTCTTTGGACTGTGGGGGAAACCCGAGCACCCAGAGGAAACCCACGCGAACTCCACACAGAAATATTAACTGACCCAACCAGGGGTCGAACAAGTGACCTTCTTGCTGTGGGGTGATCGTGCTACATGCTTACACCTTTTTTTTTCCAGTATTTGTTTCTGTAGTGCAATCATTTTCCATATAAATGTCAACGGCACATATGGGACCTTTATTTTCTTTTACAAACATTATGGAGAATAGGCTAATCTCATATAACAAATAAATCAGAAACATGGTCAAATAATGATACTTTTATTTAATTGTTGCCATAATTACATTTAAGTTCAGAAGTCCTGTATTTGTAGTTTTTACAAGCTTTGGAGATATAACAAATTTCTGCTTGTGAATCATAGGTCACCTATATCTTTTGATATGAGCCATGGCTGCTTAAAATGGCATAAGGGATTTCGAAGTGCACTATGAAGGTAGCGCAATTGTCAGTCTAAAGTTCGCTGAAAGTGAAGCAAACTACACGTGAGAGAGACCACTTAAACTTTTTTTGTTGTTGTTGTTCAAAGTGGATGTTGGAACATTCTAAATGATTAGGGCATAGGGGGATAACTGGGAATAGAACACAACCAGGAACTCTGTTTCTAACTACAGCACTAGAGCTGTAGTTGCAACCACACATGTTTGTGAATGTTCATTGGAACCACGCATTCGGGAAATCCCAATTCGCTGAACTGAACTGTAATTGTGACGACGGAATTTGCAATCTTAGTTGGCTAATGGTGGTTTTCAGAAACGCACCCCTGATGCATGCACATAAACCAGGCATGTCCAAAGTCCGGCCCGCGGGCCAATCACGGCCCGCAGTCAGATTTCATACGGCCCGCAGATTCCATCTCATAATGTGTTATTTATGGCTCGCTAGCTCTGTTAGAATAAATAAACCAAGGGAGAGTAACCAATAGCATTAGAGATAACAAGTAAACCAAGGCCCGCCCCAAGACAAAAACAGAAACAGTTTGGCGCAAGCAGAGAAGAGCCAGCGAGCGAGCGGAGAGAACTGATCGCGCGCGCAGGTGCAGGCATGACCTCACTCGCGAGAGCGTACATCGTGCGCACAGATGATGATGTGCGCGCGAGGCCCGTTTCCTCGAGGTGGATCAGTTCAGCGTGCGCGTGAAGATCTCGCGCTTAGGACTGTAATTTGCTCGCAATTCACTTTCTGTTTAAACATCACTGCTGCGCTCGATTAATTTTGCCATTGATTTGCCGCCATATATAATCTTCCTGTAGTTGTTATGCAAACTTTGGCTTCCTGAAAGACCTTTTAGAAGGCACGAGCAAAATTCACTTTTTTTTTTTAACTTTGATAACAGACCACTTTGCATTACTTATAACTCCTGTTTAAAATGTTCATGAGGCAAAGATAGATATCAAACTCATAGAAATGTAAGGTATTCTATACAGTTTGTTCAATTTGATCTGACTCTCCAGATATGAAAGAAAGGCATAATTGTGTGTTTAGAGTTGTTCATGCCTGAGTGGCTTATATTTGGTTATATTGCCATTTGAAAAATAAAGGTAATTGTGACAATGAAAATAGTTTTATAACAGTGTGTATTTTCATGAAACTTTTGTGGTGAAAAAAAAGTCAGAAGGAACTATTGGCCCCCGGGCATCTTCACTTTATCAAATTTGGCCCTCTTTGCAAAAAGTTTGGACACCCCTGACATAGACCATCAATTAATAAAAAGCATATTTGGATCCAACGTCATCTCGCTCACCAGAATTCTTTGTTTATTTTCTTTGTGCCAGAAGTTTCAGGATAGTCCGAGACTATTTGTTGAGAATAAATAATGAAATGTCCTGTACTCTTGCCTGTCGCTTGAGAAGTGCTTGAGGCTCTCTGCTCTTCACAGTTCTGATCACACTTCATCTAACATAAAAACTTTCCGGACTGCTCAGTCCACTCCGAGCTGTGGCCTAGCAGTCCATGCATGCTCTGACACCTTGAGTGATGTGCTTGCCACATAGGCACCAAGATTGAGCCTGATTCATGCCATTTGCAACCCTCCCACCACCTGCCATTTTCTGTCCTCTCTGTACTACCACATACAAATGGTAAAAGGGCCAAAAATAAAATGCATTACGCTTAGAAATGCTCTCTGCCTGTCATTTATGTGGCACACTTACTGTGTATTTCCTGACTTATTTTATAAAGGAGAGGGGATTTGGAGGGGGCACAAAGTTGCTTGATTTCTTTTTCTTTTTTTTGTCATTTTTTTAAAGCATAAATGTATGCATTAGCCCCTTTTACACACTTGACTTTACTGCTAAGTTCAAAACTGCGCTATTCACACAGGTAATCAATGTTGTGTCATTTTTCCAGGGAAAGCACGACAAGCTTCTGCAGGCTGAGACACTACCTCCATCTTAAGGAAAAAATGAAAATGAATAATAATAACAGTTAAGTTTACACAACTGTTACACTTCACTTGGTCATTTCTGTGGATATGTGCGATAGTATTGTGAGCAACTTCAATGCAGAGATGTGGAGGAACACTTTCGCATGAGATTCTGAGATTCTCTTTTAAATTAAAAAAGCAGTGGTTTAACCTAAATCTGACTCACTGGTTGGCTTATCCCACTCCCCTTCACGTGTACTCACGTCACACAGCTAAACGACGTGCTTGTAGGTAAACTGTATCATAAGCTTTTTATTGATCGTGACTAAATGTGTCTCTGCAAAGGATTCAAAGGTAATTATTTTCATAAACAGCACAGATGTGTGATTTTGTCATCAGAATGTTTTGATTGGCCCGCAGTAGACCTCTCATGTCAGTGCGTTCTGAACTTGTACATGCTCATACCAGCAGTTTTCCTGCTGCATTCACACAGAGCAGAATTCTGGGAATTTGGTAGTGATGTTACAACTGCGTTCGGAAAATTGACCGAACTAATTTACCGGTATGTCCTGTTCAGACATGATGTCTTTCTGGAAAATTGCTGTTAAATGGTCACGAAACCCCAAAACACATTTTTTGAGCTGTTGACAGTCATATATCCTACACTGCTCTAAACACTATTAAGACACATATAATTGACTAAAAATTGAAAATTGGTTATTTTTGCGTTGTTTCAGGCAAATTCGTTCTTTCGGTTTGAAACTAATTTTGAAGCTGCATCACGCCGATGAGATGCATGCGTGTATTCCAGCGTGGAGAGTGGACCTCTGTACCGGCGAGAACATTCTGACGTCTCTGAGTGTACGCCATTAATTCATGAGAAAGACTTGGTTTGAACCAACCAGAGCGCTCTGTATGCGGCACAACTTTATTAATATTCATGCTCGCTTCGAAGGTTGTTTGTTATGCTGCGTTGACAGCAGACGTCAAGCGTGAGTGATTTACATGTTAAGTCAATGCAAAGGCGCAAATAGGCATCCTGCGGCGCGATAGGCGCGATAGGCGCGAATGGTGCGATATGCGCGGTTGACGCACTTAACGCGCAATTCGCGCGAATCGCTCCAGTTTGAATATCTGAGCTTTAGCAGATTACTGATGTCTGACAGATTACTGACTGCAATTTACTACTGTCCATGTAAACAGTCACTGTCTTTCTCCCCTGCGTCTGTGTTTGTTGTGCCTCTGTGTGAAAATGAGCGCGTGCACAAATGGAAACTCTCATTTTTATGCAAAACCTTCTCTCTTCCCCCTTCCCCGACAATCCTACCTAAACCAAACTGGACACACCCACTTTCCTGAGCTTTTCCAAACTAGAGGTGTGAAAACACCACACTGAGACTGGGGGGTTTCGTGGCCCTTTAAGTTTCTGAAAAAGTATGTTTGTATGTGTGGAAAAAGTCTATTACAATATATACATACATTGACGTTAGAATTTTTGATGACCAACTCGGGTCATTAAATGAGTGGCATGTGTTGTTTCCTCACAACGAGTAAAACAAATCACTTTCCAAAACTTTCACTCTCTCTGTTCCTATCTGGTGGAATGAGCTCCTTGCATATCTTTTCAAATGTAGTTAATTTGCCCCAAAAATATAGTGCTATGCAGTTGATTCTTTGACATGTTTAGTTTCTCTTTTGATTGAAGATTTCATGCAGATTTAAATTATTTAATTTAAATGTAACCATGTCAAAGGTAAAAAAAAATTGAGCTTTAAAAGTCTACACCTAAACCTGATGAAGACTATACAAAAAAGACATTAATTCATACACGTGTGATATACGCCATGAGATTTCATTTAAATATTTATGTTGTTGCTTCATTATAACATGTTAACAGATTCAACCAAATTAGTGTTAAATGTTTATGTGTATTAACCCCATGTAGTATTCTTTTTCTTTTCAAAGATTGCACTTATTACAATAGGCACTGTTTATGCAATTGTTTTTCAGTCACAGATAAACTTAGTTACCTCATTCATTCATTTATTCATTTTCTTGTCGGCTTAGTCCCTTTATTAATCCGGGGTCGCCACAGCGGAATCAACCGCCAACTTATCCAGCATATTTTTTACGCAGCGGATGCCCTTCCAGCCGCAACCCATCTCTGGGAAATTAGTTACCTCAATACTGCGATAATAAATTTCACTATAAATTTCTATATTTTAGACATGGTGCAGAACAATGGAATTTAATTCTTTATGCACTTTTTTCAGTCTGAGACCCACTTTACAACCTCAGAAGTAAAGGGAAAATCTGTCACTGTGGTGGTGCCTTTTCAAAAACTACGCTTTTGTACCAGATGAACAATAGTACCGTTAGTGTACACTTTTGTATCTGATAAGGTAATATGATGTACACATTTTACTGTGTTAACTGTGTTAACATGTACCTTTAAGGACCTTAATGGCCCGTTTCCACTGAGTGGTACGGTACGGTACGGTTCGGTACGCTTTTAAGGCCGTTTCCACTGTCTAAAAGCACATCGTACCGTACCACTTTTTAGTCACCCTTTGCAAAGGGTCCCAAGCGTAACAAAGCGAGCCGTAAGGCGGAGCTAGGCGCGCAGCTGAACGCCATTGGCTTACAGAGATACGTCATTTGCTTGCAACAAGCAGAATGAAAACAAAGGACCCGCCATGTTTAATACACAGCCGAGAGACAATGCTCAAATAATATCAGCACATAATAACGAGCCATGGTCGACTCGAGCTCAAACAAACCTTGTTGTCGTCTTGAACAGCCACAAAGCCAAGAAGAAGAGCAGATTGTTATGGGTTACGAGCCCATAAGCGCGAGCGCGAGAGGTTTCACTTGTGTCTTGTGCTCGCGTGTGCGTCAATGTTTGAAATAACAAAGTTCTTAACCTGGACTATTATAAACTGGGAATGACGGAGTTACTCTCTAACGAGAGAATAATGACAGAGAGGCTGCATGTACTGGTGAAGGTAAAAGATACAGATGAGAGCTCTGCACTGACTGGGGGCTCTATTTCGTATTGTTTTTGAACCTAAATAAGGCATAAATGTCTGCTGTGTGTAATTTTTTTGTAATTTGGTAACATCGGAGACTGTGTGGGGCTGTATGTATTCATATATGCTGCATTTACTTATTTATTTATTTGACATAATCGCGGGCCGTAGGCTATTTCGCATCATTGATCTAGTTATAATCAGATCATGTTCAGTCAGTAATGAACATTTATACACCAGAGTTTATGTGTATAATAAAGCATCTGTTTTGTGAGAAGTGCTTCTCGTATGATTTGTGAACGACCCATATAGCTTTACTGTTGACATTTCCCCGAACGAGAATGACGTCGACAAATTTCTGTCGTACACCACGCCCACCAAAAGAGTACCCTTTTGCAGTGGAAACGCAAGCCTGATAAAAGTGACCCGTACCGTATCGTACTGTACCACTCCATAAGGAGCAAACATGTACATGTACCTTTTGAAAAGGTACTGCCCGATGACATATCTGAGAGTGTATGTAAGAGTGAAGATCTCTGATTTTTAAAGGTTAAAGAAACTGTGGAAGATTTTTTTGATATTTTAACAGATTTGTGTGTGTTGAGCATCAGTTAAGACAACGTTACCCTATTTTAGCTTTAATTGTGGGGAAAACTGGGTAATTTTGAGCTTTTGTCAGCTAATTTCATCTTCCGGGTTTAAAATAATTTTTGGGCCAGGATCAAAATCGGTGACATATCGCCGATCTGTCTGTCCAGAGATGAGGTGTCGGTTTCTCATTATTCATAGCTGAGATTTCTTATCCGATGAGTAGACCCTGCTTCTTAAATATTCATGACTGAAGGCAAAAAAAAGACCTGCCTAGCTGCTTTCATGCACGGAACGCAGTATTTAACTGTTTATGAAGGGTCATGTTGTCAAAATGTGTTTGTTTGCATGATCCATGTGGTTTGTTGCATGGCTTCAAAACCATAACAATTTTAAAACATATTGTTTTATTTATTTATTAGTATTATTTTTAAGGAATTCCTGTGGAAATTAAATTTACATACTAATGGGTTAAAAAAATATTAAAAATATTAAAATGCTACTGCTCTGTTTATAAAAATCATAATTTTCATAGAAATCTTCCTGCAGTTGCTGCGGGGCGTTCTTTCTTGTCAGAATCAGAAGCAGTAGCCCAGGGGTGCAGAGCTTAGCAATGAGTCAATTAGACACACAGACAAACAATTTAAATTCATGTATTGTTTGTCAGAGTATATGGCTTCACAAGAGAGCTGTTGACATGACGGCATTGTGCTTTTAATCAAGGAGACATTCATGAGGCATTTTCATAGCTGCATCCCGCTGAGAAATATATACAGCCATAAATTGCCTTGCTGGCTCTTTTTTTGTTATAAGAGGTAAATGAGGTCATTGCAATTGTAAGAATTAACCTTTTTAAAAAGCTTTCTACTTCATTTAGAATAGCTTTTGACATGTATCGTTTTCATCTGCGTTCAATTTAGTGACACAATTAAATGACACAATGAAATGTTAGTGCTCATATTATGAATTGATTGTGCACTTTTTGCCCTTAAATTCCATGCTTTTTATGCTTTATAATATAATATAATAGCTTCTTGCTGGATAATAATGCTTATTCTTTCAAATTGTTCATTTTATTCTTCTCGGCACTTAAAAATACTTGATCAGGATATTGAATAATATGACTTTAAAACCGTAGCACATTCAGTGTGCGCTTAAACAGTTTAACAAGAACACATTTTAGATTATATAAAACAATTTACAGTGGAATGAATGCTGTTATATAAATCTGTGGTACAGAAATGTGGCCTATTTCTTAAAAAAAAATCCACTTAAACACGTAAGAAGGAACTGCCAAAGCAAATGGAGTTTGGTGCTTTCACACCTAGGCATTTGTTTCGGAAACTGTCTTGTTTGTTCAGTTAGTGTGGTTTGTTTGGCATATGTGAAACCCGCAATCCATGCCAAATCATTTGGTCCGATATTGCCTGAATGGGGTTGTCTCGGCTCGATTGAAACCAATTCTGGAGCGGATCGATTGTAGTGAGAAAGCAAAACGAGCCAACGAACTAACGAACCAGACTAATATCTTTGTGTTATGATTATGTAATAGCCATATATAATGCTAAACAAAGACTGAATTATGAGTAGGGCAGGATGTCATTAACCACCGGTAAAAGTGTGGTTCATGTTGAATACGAAAGTCCCACTCCACTTGTGCATAGAAAACACGCGATATGTGAACAGCCGCCGTCATTTGCGATCTACAGTTGATCAGAGCAGTTGATCTTCTTGCACAGACATGCTGGATTCACCTGAATTGTTGACAAATGGGTTGCTGATCCATTCCTCGGAAATTTGTGGGTCCTTTACTGGGCCTTTTTCATGGTTCTCACTCCTATTGCTGGCTTGTAGGTTTAATCTGCAAGTTAAAGGAGATGTGAGACAATATGATCGTTTTTTATTATTATTATTATTTTTTTTTTTTCAAATAAAAGATAATTCAGACTTGTATTTATCTTTCAGATAAATAAAACTGAAATAATTAATGATTTCTTGTCCGCCCCGGTACCAATTGATCCCGGGGGTTGGGGACCACTGGGTCAGAAGATTTAGAAACTCATTAATTTGAAAGTGGAACTAATTTTGACTGAGAACCTCCCTAGGAAAATGCCTTTCCTCCACATCTGCTGTACTGTAGCTGTTCAGAATCACAATGTGCACACCTCAGTGTACTGTAAAGGGTTGTGCTCTAATGCTGAATTAGTTTGGATTCGTTTGGAGCATCTGTTACATCCATTAGATCTGACAGCTTTACTACACCCAGAGCATTGTCTATTGTTTGGCCGTTGTCTATTTTTGCACATAGCCCATTGTAAGTGCTTATGCTGTGTACAGCAGCCCTGATACACATGTGGGTAGTTGACCTGAAATACTTCTGGGGAAGTTGACAGGTTCTGCAGTGTGATCTGCTAAACTATAGAAACTTTAAGTGGCATTTAAAAATGTTTTTTTTTTTTTATTCATTGACTTTGTTGGCATAGCCAGCAATTCTCACAAAAACATCACATCCATTTACAGTATGCCAAAGGGGAAACAACCCTTTAGAATGAATGCACAGGGACCTTTTTAGGAACTTTACCTTCACATTTTCTTTTTAAGATTTATTTATGCTTGGTTGAATATAAAAAAAGTTGATATAGGGCTGCACGATATTGGAAAAATCTCTTAATGCGTTTTTTTATTATTTATTTATTTATTAATTAATTAATTAATTAATTTATTTATTTATTTATTTGTATTCAGATACAAAAATTGAATAATCACAATGGAAACATGCTTTTCTTTCTTGGATTTCTCTCGTTTTTAGTCCAAACATCTAAAAATTCTTAGATCAAGTACGAATATTGTTTTGTTTTCACCTTCAGAGAAAATAAGTCAGAATTAAGAGTTTTTCCTTAAAGTAAGCAAATATAACTGCCAATGGGGTAAGCAAAATAATCTTTCTTCACTTTGAAATGTAAATATTTGAACTAGAAACAAGACAAATTAAGAAAAATAATCTTTATTTTTTGCATAAATCATATAAATAATTAAATACAATCAATGTTACACTTCCAAAAATCTTTTTTTTGTTCCCAGATGCTTTAATTTTTCTTTTGAAATGCTCAGTCACAGGCTTTAAAAACACATCAGCTTCATTTACACTCCCGTATGTTGCATATTGTGAAAATATTACACGTTTTCATCAGTCATTTCTCAATTGTTAAGAAATTGCATGTGTTCTTTTGCCTTGTATTTGAACAATTTTAATCGTGTGTGTGGTGTAGTTTTTCACCTATTTGACTGATGGCTGTCTAAAATGTAAAGCAGGTGTGATCCCCTGGATGTAAATTAAATGTAAAATAAAGACCACAATGTGTTTCTTTCTGGAAGGGTCAAAGAACACTCTGACAGGTAAATACAAATGTTTTATTATGATAGTTAACGTTCCAGATTATGTTTTAGTATTGGTAGAATTTAGTAATGTCTCCCATTGTCAAACCCAAACTTAGTAATTGCCCCACATTTAATTTGTTTAGTTGTGCTCACGTTAGAAGTCATACTAAAAATATATATCATTGTCAGATTATACCTCAACCCCATTAGTAATACAAGGGTTATTGTATGGAAAATGGTTTGGATTAGGCAATCAGATAGAGATTTCAAAGAAGGGATTCTTAATCTAGCTGAAGTGCCATTCATATTTAGGTTAAACTCATTTTACGCTACAACTCCAGGTAATTTTGAGTTCAGACTGCACAATTTTGACTCTCCGACAGGTTTTGAGAAATCACAAATTCCTGAAATCACAGGCAAATAGGTGCTCATTCACATGAGTAACAATCTAAACTAACAACGTAAACTATCAACGCCCTCTGAGAGTTGCTGGTACTCGTGAGATATTTGGCATGCTAAATATATGGACCTGTCGGTGATTCAAATCATGCCGTGTGAATGTGATCTGAAAATAACATCAGTGATTACCTACAGCCAATAAGAGAGAAGCATCCAGGTCAGCAGGAAGTTGGGGAAGAAGTGAAAAGGGCTTATTTTCTGTCTATTTGGACCCAAGAAATGGAGGAAAACTAGTGGAAATGTGGTAGGAGGCCTCTTGTCTGTTTGATGTGTCATCTGAGCAATATCACACCCGGGTCGAAAAGAAAAAATTGAGGAGAAATTGCTAATTCCCTTAAAAGGCAGGTGAGCAAAATAAGTACATTTTCTACCCCACTAAAGGCTTCTTTCTCATTAAGTAACAAAAGATATACTACGTGATCTTGTGTTGTTTTCATGTCACTTCTCATGTGTGTTTGGTTGTGAGACCAAGACAAAGTTGTTGACAGTTCTGGTGTCGTGTAGTCATGCAGTGTAAAACCCCCTGTCGCTGATCCATCTTGCAGTGTAAACACAGCAGCGACGGAACACTGCCCCAGATAGTCATGCAGTATGAAGGCATCTGTGATGTGATTACTTTGAAAATCGTGCAGTCTAAATTTGGTATAATCTATCCAATTGTTTTTCCCCTCGCCATGCCCCCAGTTATAATATGACAGACATTCCATTTTTATTTATTTATTTATTTGTTTATTTATTTTTTATGATCTTATATCAGTGGTATATTTTATTTTACTTTCTCTACCAATGGTTTCATAGCAAATATATTTTAGACATAAAAAAAAAAAAAGACATCAGAGTCTTTCTTTTGAAAATGGTTATTTTTCCAGTGCTTAGCACATTTTGTTTTTCATTTAGACAATTACATATTCCAAAACAATTTCCATCACACTCTTACTGATGCTTTCCAGATGACCACCAGTGTTTTTTGCAACTTCTACAATGTTAGCCAGCTGCTTAACATTATTTTGGAGATGGATCAGCAGAATTTGCACAAGAAAAAAAGTTGAACACATCACAGAAAACCAAGGCACACAAGCGCAAGATCAATGAATGTTATAATTTTCAATGGCAGCACAACATTGGCCTGAAAAGCCAAGTAACTGTTCTGTCAGCTGCTCCAAAACTGCCATCCTTATTACAGAGCTCTGCATTACTTGCTTGGAATTTAAATGCAGGCTTTTTTTTCCAGAATTTCTTCCCCATATACTGCCATGTGAATGGTGTCTGTAAGTCAGTCATGCATACAGATGTGAGAAGCGGTTGCCCTCACTCACCTCTCACTTTCTGGACATTTGCAATCTATTTGCCTGCCGTTTCACGTGGACTGATGTGAACCCTGCGCAATTTGTACATGAGTAAATGTGAGCTTCCTTTATCCAATGTATCTCCATCACATCTAAAGCACAGCACCAGATGGATGAAGTCAAAGACAGATTTACCATTAGCAGATGAGTGCCTTATGCTGGTAGAAGTTGGAGACAGGGTAGTGTGACTTCATAGGTTTAATACAAGTTTAGAACAATCAAAGACATTTGTAACGCACTACCTGACAAAAGTCTTGTCACCTATCCAAGTTTTAGGAACAACAAATAATAACTTGACTTCTTGTTGATCATTTGGCATCAGAAGTGGCTTATACGAAAGGCAAAGGCCTCGATTAGGCTTATTTTACCAAAAATAAAATATGATCATGCCCTGATTTTGAATTATTTAATTAGGACAGTAAGGTCTGACTTTGCTTAGACAAAAGTATTTATCACTTACCAGAAATAATGTACAATATAGAATATAAAGTCATGCTGCAGTGGAAAAGGAATTAATATTGTGTATGACTCCCATGAGCTTGGAGGACTGCATCCGTACATCTCTGCAATGACTCAAATAACTTATTAATAAAGTCATTTGGAATGCAAAGACAGCGTTCTTGCAGGACTTTCAAAGTTCATCAAGATTATTTGGATTTATCTTCAATGCCTCCTCCATCTTATCCCAGACATGCTCAATAATGTTCATGTCTGGTGACTGGGCTGGCCATTCTCAGAGCACCTTTAGCTTCTTTGATTTCAGGAACTTGGATGTGGAGGCTGAAGTATGAGGAGGAGCGCCATCCTGCTGAAGAACTTGCCCTCTCTGGTTTGTAATGTAATATAATGGGCAGCACAAATGTCTTGATACCTCTGCAGATCTCTCGCATACCCCATACTGAATGTAACCCCAAACCATGATTTTTCCTTCACCAAACTTGACAGATTTCTGTGAGAATCTTTGGTCCATGCGGGTTCCCAATTACACAAATACTGCAGATAACCTATTGGATGCAGTTTAGCAGATGGTTAATCGGAAAAGTCTAGCTTCTGCCATTTTCCCAAATGATCGACTAGAAATTAAGTTCTTATTTGTTGCTCTTACAACTGGAATCAACGACAAGACTTTTGTCAGGTAGCGTAATGTTGGTCAAAGGGAAAAGACACTTGCAATAGAAGTGATTGGTAAAAGTAAATACAAGTCTTGATATGAATTGACAGATTAATCCTGTTATATTAGGGATAAAGTTTGTTATTGGTTGTTAATGCTACAGGTTATTATTGTCATCCTGGATGTACTTTATACTTTATACGACTTGCCAAAAAACATAACAATTAGATAGAAAACATTGTTCTGAGCCCTGATAGTTTATTGACTCTTTAATTAAACGCAAGGATGACAAAAATGAAAACAGCTGATGGAGTATAGACTAACCTGTGCATTATTCACTCACAAGATGGCGCCAAATAGTCAAAAACACTGCTGACAGAAACAAAACTGGTTAAAAATACATATACTGACCTACGTAATTATTCATCCACAAGACGGCACCAAAAACTGAAAAACCGTAGTGTGACTGACAAGCAGATACATACAATGAATGTGAATGCAAGTATATAGATTTGAAAGCATTCACTTATTTTAAATGTTATTTAGTGGTTGTCATCTCTGAATAACATACCTTGGAATGTCACGATTGACCAATCAGTGTTGTGTATTTCAGACAACCATGTAATAATAGATGATGATGATAATACAAAACAGCTGACAATGTTTTCTTCCTAATATTATAAACTGATTTCACTGCAGTTGTCCATTCAAGATAATGTCAAACCAATCACAGATGTTTATTTACAGCCTCAGTGAATTAAGCCGGAGTTGCGAGACATAAACACACCAACCAAACCGAAAAGCGTTTTTGGATTAAAAGCTTAAAATCATCAAAACACACTGTTGTGAAGCCTATTAAAAATCTTCTACTGTCTGTAAAAGAATAATTCAGTTTGATGTGAGCCCTGAGAGCCCTTATATAGATACAGGGTCATTCACATAAAAAATGTACATCCATATGGTTATGTAATCTGATTTATAGCTTGCTCAAAAGACAGCAGGGAAGAGATGAGGACAACACTATAGTAAAGTGGATCTGAATAAAATGTGATTGAGGTAGAGGGAATGAGGACATGTAAGAGGAAATATGTTTTTTTTTTTTTTTTTTGGTTCCTGATGCGCTATAGTGTTATGGCCTCCATCGCTATTCTCCAGCATTCAGCCCCTCGGGCTTTGGCTATGCTTCTAACAAGCCCGGCACCAATCATATTTCTGCTGAGCGTCTTATATTGGTGCGTGTTGTCACCGGCTGCATGCTAAGGATACTTTGTGCCTATCATTTGAAGAACAGACTGAAATAAGCCTGAAGGAGCAAGAGCTGAGAAAGCAGCAGGCAGTGAAGACAACAGATGGGAGGCTTTGATTTGGGGAGGGGGATCATGTTGGTTCCCTTTGGGCAGCCTCTAAATTTCATTCATTTTCCTTCGGCTTAGTCACTTATTTATCAGGGGTTGCCACAGCGGAATGAACCACCAACTATTCGAGCACTATTACACTGTGGATGCCCTCCCAGCCGCAACCCAGTACTGGGAAACACCCATACACTCACATTCACACACACTCATACACTAATTTAGTTTACCAAATTCACCCGTAGTGTATATTTGGACTGTGGGGGAAACCGGAGCACCTGGAGGAAACCCACGACACCATGGGGAGAGCATGCAAACAAAAGAGCATGCCCAGCTGGGACTCAAACCAGCGATCTTCTTGCTGTAAGGTGACAGTGCTGACCACTGAGCCGCAATGCCAATTGTGCCAAAAAAGTCTTGAGTTCCATTAGCCCCTTTCACACACTGATACCGTTAAATGTCCAAAAAATTTCCAAAAGACTATACGGGTAAATATAAAAAAAAAAATGCTGTTCACACAGGCAAGGACGCTCAATTTTTTTTCCGGAATAGACCGTTCACACATCCGTTCCACAATACAGGTAAATTCTCACATCATTAACCTCAAATGGCCTCTTAACAACTGCGCTTGTATTTGTAAACTTAATAGAGATCAGGCTTTTGATGATGTTTTCATTTTTATTTTAAGCTGAAACATTCATGCAGCTGCTTTGTCCCAGAGACATCCAAAGGCAGAAGTGCTAACCACAGCTAAATGTTTACACATTTGACTAAATTACAAGTCCTGTGGGTGGATAAGTACAGAACAACTTGTGAACAACTTTGATGTAAACACTTGGAGGAACACTTCACGTGTTGAGATGTACTCACCGGAGCACATTATTTCTAATAATGTTTGTGTATCATCTCTTATTGAAATATGAGGTTGTTCTTATCATTTAACGTTTTTATGTATATTGATCTTGCCATTAAATGCCATAAGTTGCTGATGTGGCAATAAATAATTAAATAAAAATAAATATATAAATTTTTAAAAATGTTGACGTCTTCTAGTAAGACACTTTTTACGTGTGATGTTATGTTTATTCAGTTCAGATCAATTCAAAATCAGAAAAGTTAGTTATTAGTTACCATAAATTTATTAGTTTCTAATTCATTTAACTAATTAATGAGTACTTAAGAGCTTTTTAACAGTTACAGTTATTATATGTAAGCATAGTTAACCTGCAGTTATATAGTAATTAGATGAAGTCATTGTGTACATGTTCAATGAAGTGTATTTGTCTATTAAGTGTATGTGTTGTCCTTGAAAAACCATTTTTGTAACCATTTACAAAGTCAAAAATATTATTGTACTTTGTTCAGATATTTAAAGTGGTTCATAGTTTATAGTCTTCAATGGTCAAAAACGGGGTGGCACGGTGGCTCAGTGGTCAGAACAGTTGCCTCATAGCAAGAAGGTCGCTGGCTCGAGTCCCAGCTGGGCCAGTTGGCATTTTTGTATTGAGTGTGCATGTTCTCCCGCTGTTGGCGTGGGTTTCCTTCAGGTGTTACAGTTTCCCCCACAGTCCAAAGACATGTGCTATAGGTGAATTGAATAGACTAAATTGTCCAAAGTGTATGAGTGCATGTGTACATGAAAGTGTATGGGTGTTTCCCTGTACTGGGTTGTGGCATATGCCAGAATAGTTGGTGGTTCATTCCACAGTGGCGACCCTTGATAAATAAGGAACTAAGCTGTAGGGGAATGAATGATTGGTCTAAAGTGAGATATTCTAATAGTGTTATGGTGTAATGTAATTGCAGTTAGTGCTTGGCAAATGTATTTTCATAATTGATTACCAATCTAACGTGCATACACACCATAATAGTCAGCATAATATTAAAGTTTATGTACACACCATTGTTATTGTGGTTTGCAGGAATAATACATCAGAATTTATTGTATTTTGCAGTTGACAAGCAATAACTTTCAGTTAATAAAAATATTAGTGCCTGTGTAATTATTAAATTCTCTCAATCTTGTTACTCCTATAAAAAAAAAGTCAGTCTACCTTTCACATCAATATATTTTTTCTAGGTCTAGTTTATACAAATAAAATAACATTATTTATTTTCCGTCTTTTACGAGCTGAGACCTTTGTATTGACTCGCTCCTTCTCTGATCTGTTTACATCAGCTCTGATGGTTTCGATCAGTTCTTCGAAACGGCACTGAACAGAAGGAATCAGTCAAATTAGATAAAGACATTAACGGTGATAAACACATGAAATGAATCGAATGCATTAATGTGGCAGCTCTAGAATGCCAGTTAATGATTGCAAATGAGCCATTCACAAAATTGCTAGAATTAAATGAATACTTCACACCATATTTACTGGGGCTTTACTGAAAACGTGCTTTCTCTCTCTCTTTCCAGACTGCCTGTGCCTGCATGTCACTTTATCAATCTGGTTGTGGTGAATAAATACACATAAATAATATTACCAAAAATAAAGGGGTCATATGTTTTTTTTTTTAACATGTTCATCTATTTTAATGCTTAATTATTATTATAATTCTTTTACATGTTCATCTATTTTAATGCTTTATTATTATTATTATTATTATTATTATTATTATTATTATTATTATTTTTAACGAGCATAAAAAAGGTCTTCAATCTTCACAGCCATTCAGAGTCATTTTAGCAGCAGTAGTTACACTGTCAAACACCTGCATTGTAGTCCTGAGATTTCTTCTGGGATTGAACAATATACTGAGTTGATGATAATCCTGGTTGAGTTGCATTAATAGTGTTTTTCCTTCATGTCCAAGAGGCAGTGCTTGACAGATCTAATACACTGATACAAATGTGATGTCGTTCCCGACTGTTTGTATTCACAGACACAACCAATATTAAGTGAACTTTGTGTGTTTTTTTTATGTCAGGGATAACATACAATTAGACTTTAAGGGTTTTCTCACAGAATAAGGCTCGACAGGCTTATTAGAAGCACAATATGAGGCAGAGGGTCATTGTATAAGACTGAATGGCTTTATTATACGTACATTATAGATATCCATTATCTGGCTTGCACTGGCTTAGCTTAGTCGCCTCAGAGCAAGAAGGTTGCTGGTTTGAGTCCTGGCTAGGTCAGTTGGCACTTCTGTGTGGAGTTTGGATGTTCTCCCAGTGATGGCGTGGGCTTCCTCCGGGTGCTTCGGTTTCCCCCTCAGTCCAAAGACATGCAGTACAGGTTAATTGAATAAACTCATTTGGCTGTAGTGTGTGAGTGTGTGGGTGTTTCCCCGTGTTAGGTTGTGGCTGGAAGAGCATCCCCTATGTAGAAAACTTGTGCTGGAATACTTGGTGATTCATTCCACTGTAGCGACTGAATGAATGCATGAATAAATTAATTATCTGGCTTATTACACATCTACGAGCCACAAAACTAAACAGTTAGGAACAAAATGTTGAGCTGACTGTATTATTTTATTAACAGTATGATAAAACATAAACACTAAGAAAAACTCAAGAAACAGTGGTAAAACAAAGAAATATGGATATTATGAATATTTTACTAACGTTAAAGATGGTTTAAAGTACCTGGATGAGCCTGTGCTATTAGTTTCAGCGATTGTTATCTGGGAATAACATACTTTGGAATATTGTGATTGACCAATCAGAATCAAGTATTTCACAAAGCCATGGAATAAGGATGCATGAATGAAACCTTGTATATGTTAAACAGTTAATAAAAGATGTCATTTTAGCTGAAACTCTGTATCAGGACATCTTCAATTTCACCACAATTTCACCAGATGGCTTGAATATCTCTATTTGGAAAGAAATGATTTATTAGGATTGATTTGGTTGATTATTTTTTTTCCCTAAGGGTGTAAATAATGTATTAAAAAAATAATAATTAAAAATTGCAAGCAAAAATAATAGAGCAATGAAAAAAATTAAATAAACAGTGCTTAATGGTTTTTCAGAGAGTCAAACAATATTCAGGTTCAGAAATTGGATAATGGAATGTAAAAAAACACTGTATAGTCTTCGTTGTATTGATTCAGTCAAATAATTACTCATTAAATTAACAAATGTACTTTTTTTGTGCCAGAATATTTCAAACTCTCTTGAAATGCTGTTAATACATGTGAAAGACTCTGCTATGGGTATACCTTGTAATGACTGTGCACATTGTGATAACGATAAACGATATATTGTGCAGCCCTATCTGTTGTAGTCTGTTATATCTCCAAAAAGTTAATATTAAAGATCACATGAAGTGGTTTGACATATGCAGTTTTATTCAATGTCTGACGTAATCTTAGAGAGGGCAGGGCATAGTGTTGGAGAGGGCAGGGCATAGTATACCCAATCCCCTTAAAAAAAATAATTAAAAAAAACAGCCAGTAGTGTTCGGTTTCTCACAGCTCTGCCAGTGAGAGGAGTTAAAGCTCAAGTGCATTTAATGTAAAGCGTCTTGAAGGGGGCGGGGCATGCCAGATACTATGGGGGATATGATTCAACACAGGCTCATTATAAAAAACGTAGTCCCACGAATGTTTCTGGAGGCCGCACATTACGTGGTCAGAGGTACGTATGGCTGTGTTTGATTTTTTTTATAAACACACGCCGTTCCTTTTCGCGCTTACCAGCTGACCGATTGCCTCCGTGTGGACGACTTTCTCACTGCAACCAGTTTGTCCTGTTAGCTCGCCGTGTTCGTCGGCGGACTTGAGACGCAGAGAGGAGTTGACCACTACGATGGGGTGCGAGCGGTCTGGTGTGGAGCGGTTCCAGAAAGCAGGTAAGACAAAAACAGAATCCAAAAATTAAAATAAACCAGTAAATAACAGGGTGGGAATGCGGTAAAGTCTGAAAACGTGGTAAAAATGAGACAAGGGCTTTTATTTTTTTCTGGATTGCTTTTTTGAAAGTTGTTGGTTGAGTTAAGGAAAGTGTGTGGGTGGGTCAATCGATAAAATTCTGTTTCTGGTCGGTCAGTCATTCAGTCAGCCAAACAGTCAGCCGACAGCGGCCTCTAGTGGGTTTATGCCAGAACAGCGGGTGCGAACGGCACTCTCGAGAGACATTTGAGATCTCAAAAAGCACACACTCTTGTGGATTCGTGAAAACAAAAAGTGCAAAAAGACGTACCTCCAGGGACGTGTTCAGCAGCCTCCAGAAACGTACATGGGACTACGTTCTCAGAATGAGCCTGGGTTGATTTGATTGGTCAAGATTTGATGAGAAACTGAAATATGAGGTGACGTGGATAAAACTGTTGATCGATCCATTTAGACAGAAGTGACAAACTACAAGTTTTACCTGTTTATGTCAGGTTTATATCTTCTAAATGTGAATTTTGTCACTGTTTTGGAGCACTTTAGTTGATAGATGTCCTAAAAACTAACATTACTCACCTCTAAAACATTTTATTTTAATTTCATGTGACCTTTAAGGCCCTTTTTTAATTATCAAATTAATCAGTGTGCATTGGAGTAATCATATATGTAGGTGTAATAATGTTTCGGATGCTTTGAATCTTTTGCTTTTGGTTCACTTTTGCTTTTCAGCCTGCGTTTACCGCGAATAAATCTGCATGCAGAAGCTGTAAGTATGAAGGCCTTTCTCTGACATCTTCCCCATTTGCACAGCGATCATCTGGGCGTGTGTTTTCTCCATGCAGAAGAAGACATAAATGCCAAAACACGTCCGCTCTGTTTGGAATTAGCAGCCAAGCATTACCCATGCCGCCTTTGTGTGGATTTATGTATATTAAGGGCAGGGAAAAGGTTGCAACGGCATTAATTGCTTGTATATTTCCATGCAGGAAGGTTAACACAACACAAATCAAGGGATTAAAAAATAGACCACAGACACTAAGGTTTATTTCATAGTGTTTTGATCTCCACCAGTGACATGATGTGTATTTCTAAATGAAATGAATGTTTTTTTTTTCCATCAAATGACATTGCGTGTGAAATGTTATTACAGCTGGATGTTTACCAGGCACAATTTTACTAAAGTGGTTGACTCAGAATTTAAGTCCCGCCCTAGTGCTGGTTTGCTTTTATTCAGTCAGTCAGTCAGTCAGTCAGTCAGTCAGTCAGTCAGTCATTCATTCATTCATTCATTTATTTCCTCTGACTTAGTCCCTTGTTTATCAGGGGTCGCCACAGCGGAATGAACCACCAATTATTCCAGCATATGTTTTATGCAGTAAATGTCCTTTCAGCCACAACCCATTACTGGGAACCACCCATACACTTTCATATTTACACACTTATACACAAACTCCACACAGAAATGTCAACTGACCCTGCCGAGACTCAAACCTGCGAACTTCTTGCTGTGAGGTGACGTGTTAACCACTAAGCCACCATGCCGCCCACTGGTTTGCTTTTAAAATGGACAAAACTCTGAAGACAGATACTCGTCTTTGAATGATTCTACTAAAGATTGTAAATGTTGTCTTATGTGAGGCTAGTGAAATGAAGTCACTTGTGTGTGTGTGTGTGTGTGTGTGTGTGTGTGTGTGTGTGTGTGTGTGTGTGTGTGGAGCTGACCTTGTTCCTCTTTTGTGCTGTGCCATTTGTATTTTAAAATATTTTACAGGATGTCCTTAGTCGATGAATGGTCTGATTCTCTGTCAAACACTTGAACATGGTGTTCAGTTTTAGAACAATATCAGAGTGGTTTATTGAAGAGACGAGCAGACCTGAAAGAGTATTAGGTATGAATGTACTAAAGCTGCATGATACTGGAAAAAATCTACTTTCACTCATTCATTCATTCATTCATTCATTTTCTTTTTGGCTTAGTCCCTTTATTAATCTGGGGTCACCACAGCTGAATAAACCGCCAACTTATCCAGCATATGTTTTATACAGTGGATGCCCTTCCAGCCACAACCCAGCACTGGGAAACATCCATACACTCATTCACACCCATGCACTACGGACAACTTAATCCAATTTACCTATAGCGCATGTCTTTGGACTTGTGGGGGAAACCGGAGCCGAAATCCCACATGAACATGGAGAGAACATGCAAACTCCCCACAGAAATGCCAACTGACCCAGCCGAGGCTCGAACCGGTGACCTTCTTGCTATGAGGTGACAGCGCTACCCACTGCGCCACCGTGTTAGTAAAAATCTACTTTGCAATATTTTATGTTGATATTGCAATGGTTCCTAACGGGGGTACTGACACGCAAGGGGGCAAGGGGGGGGGGGGGGGGGGGGGCGTCATATTTAATTATTATTATTTTTTAAGCAGTGGGAAATTAGGAGAACGATCATGTTGCCTCAGTTCATTTTATCCCCTGCCTGACCAAAAAATGGACAAATTTGTAATTTCATATGTTGGCTAACTAACCACTGGGCGAGCGCTAACGTCCCGACTTGATTTTGTAGATCCTGTGATGTGTGTTGAGTTCTCTAGGGGATGTCTTGCATCAATGTCTGCCCCAACAAAACAAAAAAAAAGATTTTGAGGGTGCATGAAGTAACTCAAAAGATCTAATGTAGGGTCACAGAAGCAATTTATTAATGGATTTATATTTGCAATGAGAAGTCTAGCTTAATAACCTATATAAAAATTTACTATAAACTAGTAAACCTAATTAAAATCACTAAAAAGGGTGCCACGGTGGCGCGTGAGTAGCACGTTCGCCTCACAGCAAGAAGGTCGCTGGTTCGATCCCCGGTTGGGGCAGGTCCCGGTTGGGCCAGTTGGCATTTCTGTGTGGAGTTTGCATGTTCTCCCCGTGGTTGTGTGGGTTTCCTCCGGGTGCTCCGGTTTCCCCCACAGTCCAAAGACATGCGGTACAGGTGAATTGGGTAAGCTAAATTGTCCATAGTGTATGTGTGCGAATGAGAATGTATGGATGTGTTTCCCAGAGATGGGTTGTGGCTGGAAGGGCATCCGCTGCGTAAAACAAATGCCGGATAAGGTGGCGGTTCATTCCGCTGTGGCGACCCCGGATTAATAAAGGGACTAAGCCGAAAAGAAAATGAATGAATGAAAATCACTAAACAAATACAAGCATAATCATTGAACTAATTTAACCTGTTACCCAGCACTCACTTTTGGGGATTTACACCTACCTAACTTTAAATAGTAATAGTTCTTGACACCAGTAAGCTACAAACACAAAATATTATTGAAGGTATTATTGAAAAGAAGACACTTTGGGCTTTATATTTTTCCAACACATGAAAACATTAATGTAATGTCATAGAAAAAATGCATTGAAAGCCAAGTGTTTAATGGGTTTATATTTCAAATTTGGTGAAGATAGCATGTAAAATGAGATTTCTGTAAAAGGTTTACGGGGACTATATCGTTGTCCTTTACCTCAATGTCAGGGGCATTTTCTCAACAATGACCTTCCCACACTAAAACCGTAACAGTTGCTGAACAATATGGCCTACATTCACAATCCAATGGAGCAAAACAAAGTTTCTCCGTGTTGGATTATGTTCAACACTAATGATTTTCCATGGTTTTGATCTCAGATTAAATTAATATAAATTTGATTTGTGAACGTGCACTGTAAATAATGCAGGGTTCCACACAACTCCTATATGTTGTCCTAACACAAATTTATTAAGTTAACTGAATTGGTTTTTACACATTTAAGTGGACTGAACATAAAACAATTTTGTCTCAAAGTTGTCTCAAAAAAACTTTAAAATAAGTAGTTTGAACAAACAGCAAAAATTATATTTTGAGGATAGACATAGATATAGCTTAATAAAATCATTTTACACTTAGCTCAGCAATGTGATTATTGCAGACACGCACTTTGCAATATTAATGCTGATACTATATATTGCAAGGTTCTAGAATGTGGTCGGTACAGTAGTTTCCTCACAGCCAGAAGGTCACTGGTTCTAGTCCCAGCTGGTTCAGTTGGCATTCCTGTGTAGAGTTTGCATGTTCTTCCTCATCATGTGGGTTTCCTCCCAGGTGCTCCGGTTTCCCCCACAGTCCAAAGACTGGTATGGGTGTTTCCCAGTACTGGATTGGGGTTGGAAGGGCACCTGCTGCATCAAATATACTGCATGCCGGAACAGTTGGTGGTTCATTCCGCTGTGGCGACCCCTGATAAATAAGGAACTAAGCTGAAGGAAAATAAATGAATGATTTCTAGAATGTACTGTATGGTGGCAAGGGAAAAATCCTCAAATGTGGGAATCAAACCAGTGACCTTCCAGTTCCAGCTTTTAACCACTAGATCACATCAATGCTTTGCTTTAGATGGAAGACTTGATATTGCAAATTGACTTCCAGAAAGATTGCAGTCTCTTTGCTTCATGGCCAGCACTTTCAGCTGCTTTATCATTTTTATGGTTTAGAATGGTTTGCTGACCTAATTCTGAGAACGTCTGTAAGGGAGAGACCGAATAAGAGAAAGCATCTATTGAAGGAACGAGAGATGGAAATGTTCAAAAGGAGTCTCTTGGGCCACCTTCAATGTTTATTTGGGATGTCGAACATGCTTTTTCTGTGCCAGAACCCCATCAGGAAATAAGCCAGACGTGGCTTGTGACCTTTCATGACCTGCCCCGATTATTTGAGAAGTCAAAATAATATGCAAGCCGTCTGGCGGAGTGCAAGTCGATAGCTTTAGCCATGCATTGAAGTTCAGCTATGGCCTTATCTAAAGCTAAGTTTAATACCTGGTTAATGGCATGTCTAGCCACTGTGTGACCTTGTCGCTGCCAGCTGACAGGACACATTTGCACCAATATCATATTGCATCATTGAACTTACAGTTTTTTGAATGTGTGATGCAAAGACGAGACGCCTCATTCATTTTAATGCAGACTGGACAGAATAGCTGAATAAGGTCTAATGTAAAATGCTTATTCTGATGAGTCTCCTTCAACATAATTATGTTATGAAATATGTATCAGCTCTATGCATAAGTGGTTGTAAGTGCCCGGCGGTAGAACATTTACAGTAACTGAAACAATGCATAGTAAATCATGTTTAATGTGAACTTGTATGTAGTTGCAATGTCATGGGTTTGCAGATCATTTTGTAGCCTTTCAAAATAGTTGTTTGGTCATTCTTTAAGATGATTATGAGTTTAGGGATGGGTTAAGGTGCAAGTGACGGTCAACAGTGTAGTTATAAATGTAATTACATGCATGCATTTAATCAAGCTTACATATAATGTTAAAATATGTATTTACAAAAAAAGTGCAATGTAACCGATGGTTAATTTCAGTGTAAATACATAATAGTTAAGGCCAGCTAACATAAAGGGACTGTAAATTCTTAATATTTGATTTCAGAATCGGAATTGATTTTAGTTAGTGTTAGGGTTGAATACAAAAAAAAAAAAAGTATTTTTGTTGAAAAATTTAACCCAATACTTTAAAGTTCTAATATATTCAATTAAAAATATTCCTAAATTACAGAAAAGCATGCTTCTCTCCATAGCAGCAAGTGCCTGAAACACTTTATATGAGTAACTTGTTTAAATAATGATATATATTAACCTAACAGCAAAAGGTAGTGTCATCGATCCAAGGTGCTGGCCAGCCCAGTCACCAGACATGAACATTACTGAGCATGTCTGGGGTAAGATGGAGGTGGCATTGAAGGTGAATCCAAAGAATCTTGATGACTCTGGGAGTCCTGCAAGATCGCTTTCTTTGCCATTCCAGATGACTTTATTAATAAGTCATTTGAGTCATTGCAGAGATGTATGGATGCAGTCCTCCAAGCTCATGGGAGTCATACACAATATTCATTCTTTTTCCACTGCAGCATGACTTTATATTCTATACTGTACATTATTTCTGTTAAGTGACAATACTTTTGTCTAAGCAAAGTCAGACCTTACTGTCCTAATTAAATAATTCAAAATCACGCCATATTCATATTTTATTTTGGTAAAATAAGTGTAATCTAGAGGCCTTTGCCACTACTTACAGCAAATGATCAACTAGAAGTCAAGTTATTATTTGTTGTTCTTGAGTAGTTGAATAGACGAATAACTTGAATAGACGACAAGACTTTTGTCAGGTAGCATACTGTATAATATGCTTTTATGGATCAATGTAAGTGGACTGCTGTAAAGATGCAGATTGGAGCCCAATACTTGTTTTATTCCGATTGATGTATTTTCATAATCCATTGGAAGCCAAAATCAAAGTTACACAGCCGAAATGTGTATCAATTAGGGATGTGCAAAAGTATTCGATTAACCGAACGCATCAGCGTCAATCGAGCATGAAAACGACGATCGATTGGCTCTAAGGTTAAATTACTTTCAACTTTCTGATTGGTTATGCTGGTACTTGGGCGGTAGTCTGATATTTGATTGGTTATAGGGCGTCACACACCAGATGCACCACTCAGCGCTGCGATACGGCGTGCACATGACAGTTGGAAGTATAGCACACAGACGCGCACATTCGCATTCTATTTAAAATGAAACTTCTAAAGCGCGCAGCGATGTCTGGCGACACTTCAAGTCAAGTGTAAGAAGTGCAGCGCCACACTCGTCTACAACTCCGCAATGAGTTCGATGCGTTACTATCTTACACATTAACACAAAAAAGAGATGATGCCAGTGCCATATACACATGCCCCCGCCTCTTGCTTAAGCTCCACCCCCCCACCAATAATCGATTAATCGCTTCTCAAACCTGTGGATTAATCGAAATAAAGAATGATCACAAATGCCCATCCCTAGTATCAATGTTAATTACACAGGCGTATGCCATACTACATGTGAATTGAAATCTTGTAGATGTTGAATAGAAAATTGTCAAAGTTTTTTGCAAATTCTTCAAAATACTTTTTTTTTTTGTCATGTCACTGAATGCACATTCTAAATTATTTGTAAAACCAAGCAGACTCAAAACTGTAAGGAATGCCATGCACGATTAGTTTTAATGTGTGTGAAAGATTCATAATACTAGTAGTAAAAACACAGGCGCGAGTTCTTTTCATCCACGAATCGAAAGAAACCCAAATTCATCACATTAAAGTAGGAAAACCTTTAGAAATCAATTACAAATTGCCCATGTGGTTTCATTCTCGCTGTCTTGAAGTCAAAAATAAATAGACACTTAAGTGAAATCCTGTCTAACTTGAGATAACAGTTTCCAGCAGACGAAAAGACATAGCTATGCAAAGTACGACTTTATTACTAGCCAGGGAATAGGATGAGAAGGAAACGAGGAAGAGATAAATGAGGATCAAATGAGATAATTACATCCATGTGCTGTTTTTTGGATTCTTTGCTTGACTGATTTCAAAGCAGCGCTATTTAGTGTTGGCCTAATACCTAAAGTCAGGCATGATTCACAAGTGAAGTACAGTGTAGTTTAAGTGCGTCGAACTCTGTGGCCTCCTCGTTGGTGTTTTGAGTGAGGGTTTGGTGAAAGGAGGAAGAAATCTGTCAGCATGGTAGCGCGCCACGCCAGACTGCAACTTAATCCAGACCTTTGCCAGGAATCAGCTGTGTAAACTACTGAAAGCTCAATGTGAGTTCAGGGCATTGAGAGATACGCACACATTCACGGTGCACACAGTCAACACAAAGGGCCAGATTTATTTAATAGTGCACTTTAAAAAAATGTCAGTGGCAAAAATGCTACAGTAAAAATCTGTAGCCGGGTTAACAGTAAGTTTCTTTAATATGTACTGTAAGGTGAAGAACCATAAATTCAATTTCCCAGAACTTCCTGCATGACACTTTTTATGCTTTTTTTTCCCCCTTGACATTACTATGGTTTTATTTTTTTCTCATTAGTTTTCTCATCACCAAAATCGTAATTTAAATTACACAACCAAAACCAGAATCAACGTTAACTACACATCCCTATGCCATGCTACACACACATACAGTGTTAACGGAAAGTATTCAGACTCTAAAATAATGAAGGAGTGGCTTCACAACAACTCTGTGACAGTTCTTGAATGTCCGAGACAGAGCCCTGACTTAAACCCAATTGAGCATCTCTGGAGAGACCTAAAAATGGCTGTAAATTAAACTGTAATTTGTACATTGCACAACGCCACAACATACGATTAAAAGGCATCTTATTTATGTGTAACGGAGGCCAGCTAGCAAAGTGCTATGCAGGTAAACCTCACTCCTCTGACCTCTAAAGGTGCTCTTACGACAGATGCTAGAGCCTATGGTCTTTTGCCTTCTTGTTAAAGCAACTGACTCCCATGCAGAAGGTCACCGATTTGATCCCAGCTCAGATCCTGAGAGAAAGGTATAAACGGAGATCGGAGCCAGCTCCAAATGGGTGGGACTAGAGCTCCAAGTGGGTGGGCCTTTTGAGCTCCAAGTGGGCTGTGCAAACCTGGAGTTTTTATTTATTTAATGGTTTGTACATGACACGGAGTCCAATATTGTGCTTTATGAATGTCTACACCTACCCCAACCCTAAATCCAACCTCACTGTAACCTGTTGTGTTTTATTAATGTTTACACCTTAACCCAACCTCACAGTAACCTGTTGTGTTTTATTAACGCATACACTTAAACCCAACCTCACAGTAACCTGATGTGTTTTTTTTTTTAAATATCTACACCACCTACAGCACCTAATCCTACTTGTGGTTTAAGTCCCTCCCACTTGGAGGTCACCCAACCTACTTTCGGTGTAATTCCTCCCACTTGGAGGTCTCCGGGATGCAGCGATATCTACTTGGATCAGGATGGGTGCAGTAGGACTGGTGAGTTACATGTGGGGTCTCGTCCGGGATGGGAGTGAGGTTTAGGGGGGTGAGTGTAACTGAGGCCAGCGAGTGAAGTGCTGTGCAGGTAAACCTCACTCCTCTGACCTCTAAAGGTGCTCTAACGACAGACGCTAGAGGCCATGGTCTTTAGCCTCCTTGTTAGAGCAACCAACTCCCATGCAGAAGGTCGCCGGTTTGATCCCAGTTCAGAGCGGGAGGGCTGCAGTAGTACTGGTGGGTTACATGTGGGGGCTCTTCCGGGATAGGAGTGAGGTTTAGGGGGGTGAGTGTAACGGAGGCCAGCTAGTGAAGTGCTATGCAAGTAAACCTCACTCCTCTGTCCTCTAAAGGTGCTATAACGACAGACGCTAGAGGCCATGGTCTTTTGCCTCCTTGTTAGAGCAATCGTCTCCCATGCAGAAGGTTGCCGGTTTGATTCCAGCTCAGATCGGGATGGGTGCAGTAGGACCGGTGGGTTACAAATATAAAAAGGAGCTTTTATTTTGACCATCTGCGATGGGGATGGGTGAAATTTCTATTTTAGAAATGCTTTCTTTTTCTGTGACGTTGCTGCAGAACAACAGCATCTACTACTATAGCAATGATGACCTCAGGTAAAGCTTATGTGCTTTTCCTGGTGTTAAATGCTGCCAATGTGAGTTTGAACACCATTTTACGTGGCTTTAATTGCCATGCTACTGAAAACAAGAGCTTTGCGTGTCTAAAATACTTTTGAAACATAACTTTACCTGTCTAAAAGAAATACTTCAGCCATGGTGTCCGCATGCAAATGTAACTCCAATATTTATTGGTTCAGGTTTTTAAAAAGTTTTGATTCAGTATTTGTTTTTACTGCGTCACTCTCTCGTGTGTACGTGCAAACAGCAGATCTGTGTGAACGTGTGCGCAGATGTACAAATCTTGTTGACAGACACTGTCTGGGCTGCTTATCAGAATTATGGGAATTGTCGGCCCAACAAATTATAAATGTACAAACATTTTTTAGTCTTATGTCTTACCTAGAAATATAAAAATACATATAAACACATTTAGATCGTCTACTTTAGTCATTACTACTGGAATTTGGCTTGGGTGATATCCAAATTTTGATACCGTCAAACCTCCTCCCTATTTTACCCCGGTATACGGTATTACCGTGAATAATAAATAAACAATGACGTAAGGCTCAGATAGCGTCACCAAACTGTTGGCTTGTGCCCAAACCATTTAGAAACTGAATGCCAAACACTAATACTGAAACCATAACAAAATAACATGCACAACATTAACAACTTTTATAATTACAATTTTTATTTAATGTAATATATATCCTTCAAGTAATTTGTCACTGAATCATTACAGGTTTTCCAACGGACACTGTCCCTTTTATACCCTATTGTTGCACAATTTGCAAATTGCCTCAACCGTATTTCCAAAGTTCAGAAGTTGTGTCCTATTTCAAGACCAAGTCAACTCGCCATCTTTCCCCCACCTCTCTCTTTCTTCTCCACGCTGTCCCATGATGAAAACCACACATACTGATGCCATTAAATAAATTCTATGCAATATACAATCCATGTCTCCAATATGAGTGCATTGTTTTTTTTTGACGGTATGACAGTATTGAAACTGATACCGTTGCTATTTTTAGATACCGCGGTATACCATATTACTGTATTACCGCCCAAATGTGAGTATGTGAATGGAATGTGACGAGACTTTCAACCAGCACAACAAACATGTTTCTGAAGACAATCACCTACTGCACCTTTAGATTTCTATTTTGATATGACATGAATGCAGCTTTAATTAACCCATTGAAGCATTTGTCACCCGTTCAGAATCAAGAATCGGCAAAGTTGTATCTAAAACCCTCTCCATCCTCCATCCTGTTGTTTTTTCTAATCAATAAAGCAATACTCAAAGAGATCTTGTGAGTCTCATTGATGTACGTATTAATTATTCATCTTTTTTTGGTCTTGTTGACCTACGGTGGGAGAGGAAGTGAGATCATCGGAGTCTATTGCTGAGTAAGCACATCCTCCCTGCACTTCTAAGCCTCTTCCTTTCATCTCCTCGCCATCTCCATCTCTCAGTGTCAGACTTTCCATTCATTAAAATCCCAGAGGGGATTCCTCTGAAAGATGGAGCGGTGTTAATGGCTCTAGTCGAAAGGGTTTATCCTGTATCTGCTATGGGAATGGACATGATTTGTTGATGTTTCACTTTGGTTCTGTGCGCAGTATAGAGACGGGTCATTCAGTTCACTTACAAAGCTTTTATGGTAGTAGAAAAACGTTTAAAGAAAACAAGGGCTTTATCTGATCACAGAATTAATTCTCCATACACTTACTGACCTTTGCAAGGAGGGGAAAAAAGTAGAAAGCAGCTCAGACAGAGAATATGATGCTGTATGTGTGGTTAGTCAGGATACAGTATGATTCATCAGGTTAATTAGGGACAAATATTACATTTTGGCCAATGGCATTGCATAAAGTATGAGTCTCAAATGACAGGAATATGAACTAATCACTTCATTTCGCTAGATTGTATTAATATATTTGTGGCATTTAGTAGCATATATGTTAGATATGAATATTCTGCATTGTTGTTCTGATTTCAGGCTAGAAAATATGTCTACTTTTCTGTTTTTGGTTTGTTTCCCCCAAGCATTGCTATGTTTATTGACAGTTTTTTGACATTTTCTGGGTCGTTTTGTGATGTTTGTTTAAAAAATGACCAGGACATACCTGTCAACCAGGGGCGCCGCTAAGGGGGGGAAAGTTAGGACTATTCTTAGGGCCCATGCACTCTAGGGGGCCCACAGAGATCTGCTTTATAATTAATAACAGTACTATAATGTAATTATTAATGTATCTCTAAATTACAAGTAAAACAATTTATTAGAAATAACTAAAAATGCGGCTTATATCTGCTCCTCGTGTCTGTCACATCGGTCACTGTCAAATTGCACCCCCCTCCTTTCACTGCATGGTTCAGTCCGTCAGTAGCAGGAAGAGAGATGCTGGAGTGCGATCGTCAGATAAACAGCGCCTCCCGGTGGTGAATGTGGTTATACTCATGCTGGTATTATTTAGTATTTTGGTCATTTATTTCATTAGCTGCATTCCAAATAACACACTATACACTAAATCAATAAGACACAAAATTATACTACAATGAGACCCATAAATAAGAAATGTTTATTTGTTTAAACTGACCATTACTTATTTATAATACATATTTATAATAACAGAGTGCAAATTTCCAGCACACTGCAAACCAAATAAACACAACATAAATAAACTTTTAAAAGTCTGTTGATTAACCTGACAGTAACTTAAATTCCAAGTGCCAAACGCCTGGCCTTCTTGCTTGCAAAATCCTCAATCAATTTTTGTACATTGTATTGCACATTGTACGAGACACTACTGCAGTACAGTTATTTAAATAGTGACACACTGGTGTTTTGTGTGTTTAGAAATGTACAATTTTCAGTGAATATTTGATTACTGTTCCTGTTTTTGTACTACATTTACATTTGAACAATAAATCATCTGCTAGCTACTGTCATGGCCGTTCTCTTACTAAATACTGATAAGTAGTGGACAAAATCAATAATAAAATGCATAGGTCAGTATAACTACATTGCAAAGAAAGAGTTTGGATAGCTAGCTTGGTAGTAGGGGGCCCATCCTCATATTTTTTCATGGGGCCCAAAATTGCTAGCGGCGCCCCTGCTGTCAACACTCCTGTTTTACCCAGGATTCTCCTGTATTTTACAGTTCTATCCTGTTATCATCCCGTAAAAGATGTTTTCCCGTATTTTCAATCCTTCCTTGAAGTGTGGCAATTAAGAGTCGAACCTCCCCATACGCAACACTTATCGCCCAACCGCCAGGGGAAACCCCTTGCTCCTAAATGTGAATCTGTTCGTATTTCGTTTTATTTAGGCATGAAACACTTTGAAGTAAATATAAAAATGGTGAGATTCCCTTCCTTTCCATTACAGGCACCGTTGCCCTTCCTATGCGATCCTCAAAACAGTCAGTTAATGTAGTGGTGCGTGACTGTCAGCTGACGTGTTCCATAGGGATGAATAGACGGTGTTTCCCCAAACGGATTCTGTACACGCGATTTGAAGCAGAGCAGAAGTCTGAGTTTTGGGTGCGTGTTTGAACAGACTTATAATTAATAATAATATCTAAAGATGTCGATTTTTGTGGGGTTTTCTTTCAAACACAATTAATTTAGTCTTAAATGAGCATTTAGGACAGCAATCGAATGATATCATTATAATGTTAGATGTGTGCCTTTTTAACTTGACACCTCTGTTATGTAATGTATTCAAACAAAAAATCTAAATGAGAGATTCATTCCTTGCTCTTTAATCAGAATGTTTAGGTGATACAGTGAAGAAAAGATTAATGAGATTTGATTCGTTAATTCTATTTCTTTATAACAGCTATTATTTTTAATTTGCTAAACTCTTTGCTTTTTTATTTGCAGCTTTTTATTCTATTTATCAACTATTTATTCTGTCCTTTGTAAATAACAACAACAACAACAACAACAATAATAATAATAATATGTATTATTGAGCTTTTAACTGTTTATTTACAATGAAACTGCTCCAGATGAACGTAGGCCTGTCACAATATCTTTTTTGTGCTATACGATATATTGCAGTAAAATATATTGCGATAAACGATATTATTGTCATTTTATTCCACTCATAATGCCAGAATGACAATATAATATCATCATAATACAAGTACAATCTTCCAAAGAACACACACTATTTCATTCTTAAGAATATTTAATTAAGTTATACTCATTTAAGCAATTTAATAATTAGGCATTGGAATTGGAATGTGAAAATGCATATCTTAAATAAATAATAATAAATGTTAACAAAAAAAGTGCAAGGTAAAAAGTAACAGAGGCTGCGATATCTGCTACCAGATCTATATTTAGTTGTCAGACAGCCACATGAAAATATACTCAAGTAATTTACAGTAAACAGGGGTGCCTGCAGGATTTTATTCTAAGGTATGCACAAATCCAGCACCACCCCGCCCCCTTTCCCCCAATCATCTCCAAACACTGATGCTTACGGTCAAAGGCTACATTAGTTAAGGGCATTTGTTAATATTAATATTAATATTTCTAATAATATGAATATTTAGCTCAAGATGTAATCTTTAAAATTATGAAATATTAAATTATAGATTTGCATATTACAGAAGATTGTGATACAACCATTAGTGAAGCATTAAACCCTTATTTCCACTGACCGAAAATCATTCACCCGCACAGTTGAGTAGCCGACGGACTCAATCAAAAATGTAATTCATATATTTTCTTAGAAAAAAAATATTTTTAAAACGAATTTCGAATAGTTTGTTTCATAGTTTAATTATTTTTGTTGGTCAGTTATTTACTAGATAGAATAGAAGAAATAATAACATTTGAGGTGAAGTGCTTCAAAACAAGCCTGCTGCTTCAACAATGCCAAAACACGAACTGGGTTATCAAGTAAAATAATAATCTAGCCTAAATTAAATTAAAGTGAATATTCACAGTTTTAAAGAAGCCTATATTAAACTGTTTTTCCTGTTGCGCCGGTCAATTACATTTTATTTCATTTAATCAAATAATTTGAATGAGCAGGACAGGCGTTTACAAAGTTCACAACAGCACTGAACATGTTCCCACATTATCTTGGAAGAACAAACTCGGTTGGAAGGCTGAGACAACTCTGAAAGTCGAAGTATTCGAATTATGTAAAAAATAAATGAATAAATAAGTGGCATCAGTTCCCGCCCTCTCATGGTACGCACAGTGTGTACAGCTGCAGGCGCCACTGACAGTAAATACTGTAATGTTTTTTTAACCATACCGACACCTCCAATAGAGATAAAACATTGCTAAAATTGTTTTTTATTTATGGGCGATATATTGCATGACCAAAAATTATTGTGGTCGTGTTCATGTGTTGTGCAATAAGTCAATAAATTGATTATTGTGACAGGCCTAGATGAGCGCATGTAGTAATTTAGGGATACTCTAATCGATCAGCCGAAGATCTGTATTGGACAATAATCACTTTTCATGACTCTATCGGTTTCTCGCCAATCTGGCCGATCTTATGAACCATCGCAAATGTTTGTTTATGAGTTTACAAGCAGAGGAAGAGACACGTGTGCACCCGTATGTTGTACATCAGCAGTGCCACAACATTCGAGGAGGTAAATGATGAGCCGGGGCTTGATCAATCACGTCACAACAGCTAAACAAAATATATACAGATGTGGTGCGATCTCTGTTTATACAGTTTATTGGTGCAACTCGTGCGAGTGATTGTCTCTTTGTGCAGCCATTGTATATCCAGTCTCTTGAGCTGCTGTGACGTGAACAGATCGATCACTCCTTTCTAGTTTCCAACCATATGACCTCTCCCAGAAGCTTAATCATTTCTTACCAGCTTTTTTTTTTTAAATCTGTTTTGTCTATTATTTTCTGTAAAGCTCCCTTTGACTATGACATGTCCGCGCTAAATGGTTACAAGAGACATGTTTAAGGGATTAAATGCAGCATCTTTCATTTATTCTCTTAAGTAAGGAGAAAACTCCACTTAAGGATCATACTTAGAGAGAAAATGTGCTTAATGCACCTTATAAAGCTTGAAGCATCAGAATCTGTACTCTGTATCTGGCGATCACTATGACAAGGAATCGGTACTCCGTATCGGCTGTAAAATTTCTGATCGAAGCATACCTTGTGTTGACTATCATACTTGAAATTTAGGCAAAAAAGCCTAGCAAAATGACAGAACTGCCTGGAAAAAATAACCCAGTCAGGGCTTCCCACATGTTTGAAATACTGTATACTTGCGGTGGTAGCTGGATTGAAACACATCCTTTTAATTTCAGGCTGCTTTGTTGGCATGACCTTTAGTATAGTATTGCCGAAGCATTTTAGATATGTATAAATTATGTAATATATTAACATCATCAAATTAATAACATGTAAAGCAAATGAGAAATGAAAAAAATGAATAAAAATAGACAATATCTTTAAAATGAATATTTATTAATAATTAATTAATATTTAAAATAAATAGTGTAGATTATTTAAATGAGGCAAATGAGTTAGTTCACCATTTCCAATGGTGTACATTTTGCAGTCAGTGTAGATGTCATATTGTCCTCTCAGAGTATTGACCTTAGCCTTCAATGTAGAAGTGCGCTCATTTTTGTGATTGTTTAAGAACTTCCGATTCAGTCGCCTATGGGAGAAATAGCTAGGAATAATAAATGGCAGAAAACGGTCAAACTACGCGCTCTACAAACAAGTGTTTGCATGACTACACAGACAAAGTAGAATAATATCATAAGAAAATATCAGTTTTCAACGTCAAGCTGCAGAACGAGCTGTTTTTAACATCTAAAAATGAATGGAAGTGAATGAGACTGGAAGACTCGAGCCAACAAGATTCGAATGACTGTGCCTGCTCGTATGCGGAGAATAAGGTCAAAATACTAAAGCTTTTGAATCGTTTAGATTAAAGAATCTATTGTTTAAGTTTTTCTTAGTCTCGCGGCAGTGCGCACTGTCAGCTATGAAGCCAAGCAGAAAGTAGTCTTTAATAAAAGTAATGCAACAGCGCATACAATTAACAACAGGAACCAAAAGTAGACTCCCAGACATTTTAGGAGATTTAGGCTGTGCTCACACTTAGTGCACTTAGGCTTAGTGCTCAAACTGGATTTTTTTTCTCAGATCTTGAGTTTTTTTGCACAGCCTTTCACATTGTTGTTATGAATGTGGCTAATATCAGATTTGCAGTGTGAACAGTGTATTTTGTGAACTGTAAAGGGTTGTTCTGCTACTACTTATGTGTATTTCAGCATTTGAAACCTAAAATTTGTGATTTATGAATCAAGGGTTAATGAGCAGCCACAGACTGAACTGTGAAGGCGGAGTTGGTTTATCTCTGTTTGCAGAGTTATTTCATTTTACTCGGTTATAAACAACAGGCATGTGCAGAAGGGGGGTTTGGCTGCTTGAGCACCTGCCCTTTTTTTTCTCTTGGATAGAAAGTTCTCCCTTAAAATCAAAACGCCTCTCCTTTGCACACGGATCCCCTATCTGCAACACCCCCTGACGCTCTTCAGCTTCGCGATCAACCCATGCTCCAATCATTAACCAGATTGGTTAACAAGAACCAGTTTTGCCTTCCAATGTTTTTTTTTTTTTTTTTTTTTTAAATGAACAACGAACGTCTGTGGTAAAGTAATTTCCTGTGGTAAAGTAATGTGTCTTTCTACTACAGTATGCTGCTGAGGTGTAAATGATGCACAGCACACAATGATGACACATGTCGCTCAAAGATTATGTAAAACTCCAACGCTATCTCACGGCAATTCGTAACTTTTGATTTAGTGGCTAATTCGTATGAATTTGTATGATCTAATTCATACAATTTAGTACGATTTGCTCATCACCCAATGATGGTTGGGTTTAGGGGTGGGGTTGGGTGCCACGCCTCCTTTTTTAAATCGTACATTTTCGTATGACTGAACTCGTACGAATTAGCCACTAAACTGGCAAAACGTAAAATACTTATGTTTCTCGTGAGATCAGACTGAAAACTCACATGAAATCCTACATAACCGTTCACACTGCTGTCACATTGCTAAACATCAGATCCGTATCTGATTTAATACTACATATGAAAGTGGCACAAATCTGCGGGCGGACGCATTTTTAAGCCTCAAAAAGGCGCATCTCTGTGGGTCTCAGCAAAGCATGTGAAACTGAGGAAGTTCTCGTGCACATTTTCCACTGGTTAATTGAACGCAGATGTTTGGTTATCTTGGATGGATACAAAAAAAGTGTAAAAGTGATAATATTGATTTAAAAAAAAAAAAAAAACCTGACATCAAATATACTTGGGCAGCCGTTAATATACCTGGGCTGCCCACCCAAGAAAGTGTAGGTTTGGGAAGCACTGCCAGTGTTTTTTTTTGTTTGTTTGTTTGTTTGTTTTTTTTTCCAGTTAAATCCTGTGTGCTTAGGGAATATTTCATAATATTTTGTCCATTTTAATGTAAGTCTCACTTTAAATTCCAATAAGAATTTTCAATTAATCTTTATTTCTATTGCGCTTTTACAGTGTAGATTGTGTCAAAGCAGTTTAACAAAGAAGTTCTAGTAAACTGAAACTGTGTCATTCCAGTTTTCAGAGTAGAAGTTTGGTTTAGTTCAATTCAGTGTGGTTTAAATTTCACTGCTGAAAGTCCAAACACTGAAGAGCAAATCCATCGAGTCCCAAACCAAGCAAGCCAGTAGTGACAGTCACAAGGAACAAACTTCATCAACTGACAAAAGTGAAGGAAAAAACCTCAAGAGAAACCAGGCTCGGTTGGGCACGACCATTTCTCTGGCCAGACTTATTTTGCAGCGCTTGTGTCTTTCTGTGAGATAATTTTAAAGCATCACAAGCACAGTGTCGATTGTTGTCCACAATGACACACTGCAACAGACAAAAACAATAGATCTCTGTATCCTGACTCCCATGTTGTGTTAGAAATGACCACTTGTGCATCTTTTTTTTTTTCATTTTGAGCGTTATAAACTCCTAGATGATGGATAATAAAGTCCAAAGTGTCTACTTTCCAAACATAAATGAACTGTGAATGTAGACCAAATTATTCATCAACTGTTACTGTTATAGTTGGGGATGATCATTTTTGAGAAAATGCCTCTGACGGTGAGGGAAAGGAGGACACCGATATAGTCTCAGAAAACGTTTTACAGAAATCTCATTTTGCATGCTAATGTTCATCAAAACTGAAATATAAACTCATGAAACACTTGGCTTTCATGTCATATTTTTTCTAGGACATTACATTAGTGTCCTGTGTTTGTATATTGTGTGTGTGTGTGTGTGTGTGTTTGTGTAGACTTCATAATGTATAACTTTTCATATTTTTGAGCATGACACTTCCCCCTTTACCACAGTACAGCCCACGTGTTTTCTTTCCAATGGTACCTGATTTGTGTTTGTGGCTCACAGGAGTCAAGAACTGTTACTATTTAAACCTCCCAAAAGTGAGTGCTGGCTAGCAGGTTAAGTCAAATGCACAATATTGCGTAGTTAAAATTCTGCAGAAGTCTATGTGAGAGTAGATGTAAGCGTGTCAGATTCTCGCTTCTAGTTTGCTTTGGCATTCTGATCCACATTCTGGTCTGCTAATGATTTAATGGTGTCTCCTTTCATTTCATTGCAGTTTTGGGGCAGTGGAAAGAGAGATTTGATTCTAGCTCAACTTTATGTTTGGATGTTGGGCTTCACAAGCTACATTCATAAGCTACTGTCTGTTTATAATGTATGAAATATTTATGTATTTGCAAACCAGACTTGTGAATAAAGCAACCAGAAGGAAACAAGATGTCTGAAAGAATGTAGACTTTTGCTCTTTTCAAGACTGCGAGTTCTGCAGTAGTCTGAAAGGGTGTTTGTGTGTGTTGATAAGGCTGTGTCCTGTCCCTGAGGAAATTAGATCTGCTAATGTGCCGGGGAGGATAGAATCAGAGTGTTGGTCTCAATAAAGAGATGTAGCTGTCTTCCTCCGAGGAACAGAAATATTGGAAACATCTTCTCTAATACTAGCAGATGTCTATCAGAAGTCTGCTGCTACTGTAAGTCACAGTTTTTCCCAGTCGAAATATAGTCTTTATTTGTTGAGTGATATACGGCATAAGCTATGATCGCGTCCAAATGGAATATTTATATTTTTGTTCATATTCAAGGTAACGGGTAAAAGATTTGGGCTATTTTACAGAATGGATTTAAACTATATCAGACAGCGCAGATAGCATGTATGTGTATAGCACACGTGCTGCTGATGATGTGACAATAAAAGTGATTTGATTTGTTGTTTTCATAAAGACACAGATAGTCTAATGTTTGAATTTGGGGTTATTTTGGGGGTTTTATTTGTATAAAGTTGAAGTCAGAATTATTAGCCCCCTGAGTTATTAACCCCCTCTTTATCTCTCCAATTTCTGTTTAACGAAGAGAAGATTTTTAACACATTTCTAAACATAATACTTTTAATATTTCATTTCTAATCACTGATGTATTTTATCTTTGCCATGATGACAGTAAATAATGTTTTACTAGATATTTTTCAAGACACTTCTATACAACTTATGCCGAGTTCAGTCTGCATGATTTTAGCCCCGATTTTGACTTGCCGACATGTTTTGAGAAATTGCCGACAAATGCCTAAAATCACAGGCAAACCGGTGCTCGTGCACGCGAGTGACAATCACACAATATGAACTATCAAAGACGCGATCTGAGAGAATCGCCGATGAGTCGCCGATGGCCGGGAGATATTTGGCGTGCTGAATATCTGGAGCAGTCGGTGATTCAAATCATGCCGTGTGAAATGTGTTCTGACTGAAAATAAGATCAGCGATCGCATACAGCCAATGAGAGAGCAGCATTCACTAGTGTGGGTACCTGCAGGCCAGCGGGAGGTTGAGGGAGAAGGTAAAAGCGCTCATTTTCAGTTTATTCAGACCCGAGAAATGGAGGGAAAATGAGTGTACATTTGGCAGGAGCCCCCGTGTCTGTTTGACGTGTCATGTGAGCAATATCACAACCTAAGACTGAGCTAACCTGAGCTAAGACTCCACCAAAAACAACGAATCGCTGCTTATGTCATTTTTATGTTTGCTCTATTGTTTTCATCTGTGCTTTATTTTATTTGGTATATTTTTGTAAATGTTATGCAGATGCACTTCCTTAAAATTATAAAAACTTTCCAAATAGAGTTACTCAAGTCATCTTGTCACAAAATATTCTAATCACAATATATAAATTGTTGACAAAACAAAACATCTCAATGTCTGTTTTTTTTTCCAATATTGTGCAGCCCTAGTACCTACATTTACTTACTAGTATTCTGATGTGTTGCCAAGTTGAACAGGATTCAGTTCGGAATTGTTAAAGGTTGGGAATTTTTTTTCCAAACTTAGTTTAATTAACGGGCAGCATGGTGGCTCAGTGGTTAACACTATCCCCTCACAGAAAGAAGGTTGCTGGTTCAAGTCTCAGCTAGACCAGTTGGCTTTTGTGTGTGGAGTTTGCATATTTACCCCTTGTTGGCGTGGGTTTCCTCCGGGTGCTGCGGTTTCCCCGTAAGTCCAAAGACATGCACTATAGGTAAATTCAACAAACCAAATCAGCCATAATGTGAGTGTGAATCGGTGTTTCCCAGTACTGGGAAAGTTGTGGTCGGAAGGGAAATAATTGGCGGTTCATTCCACTGTGATGATAAGGAACTAAGCCAAAGGAAAATGAACAAATGAATGTTTAATAAATTCGGATTCATGGTGGCATACATTTGAAATGTATGTTATAGTGGCATTGATGCACATACACTCAGCGCTGCCATTGATGAATGTTTGGGTCACACTTTATTTTGATGGTCTGTTTATTGAATTGAAGTTACATTGCAACTACTTCGCATTAGATTATAAGTAGAGTTAGTGTAAGTTGACCCTGTTCTTGCAAAATTTCCTATAATCAGTTAAATGTGTTGAATGTCAGTATCAACAGATATGTAGCATAGATATTTAGACAGTCTACTCATACTCAAATGGACCATCAAAATAACGTGTTACCAAAGTTTGTTTGGCTAAGGCTTGGATAAAGCAAGAGCAATTCTTTGTTTACAAGTATGTAAATATATATATATATTTTTTTTTTCTTCTCATGACTTCATAATGTATAACTTTTCATAATTTTGAACATGACACTTCCCCTTTTACCACAGTAAAGCCCAAAGTGTCTTCTTTCCAATAGTACCTGATTTGGCTTACTGGAGTCAAGAACAACTACAATTTAAAGTTAGGTAGGTAATAATAATAATACCAATAATAATAATAATAATTATTATTATTATTAATATTAATCATTTCAAGTTTGGTAGGTAATCCCCAAAAGTGAGCGCTGGCTAACAGTTTAAGTCAAATGCACGATATTGCGTAATTAAAATTCAGCAGAAGTCTATGTGAGAGTAGATGCGAGCGTGTCAAATTCTTGCTTCTAGTTTGCTTTGCAGTACTCGTACTCAAATGAACCATCAAAATAAAGTGTTACCAAAGTTTGTTTGGCTAAGGCTTGGATAAAGCAAAAGCAAATCCCTTGTTTACAAGTATGTCAAATTTTAATGTAAAATGACCAGTGGCTGGTCAGGAATCGGGCTTAGGAAAGCGCCTGCAATCCTACAAAGCTGCAAAAATGTAGACAACTCCCTCTAGTGGATTTTTCATCTGAAATGTGCAACAAAACACACCTAAAGCAATGTATTTTACATCTTGCAAAAACACAAGGTTCGTATTTTCAATGCTTGGGTTAGAATCCTGTGATGTTGCAACCATGTGGAAAACACTGACTAGTTAAGTCACATTGCGCAAAAGTGTTTCAGTTATTGAATGTAGTTTTGAACATCAGTGTTTGGCAATAAAACAAAAACTTTTTGGTGTCTTTCGTTGCATGCAAGCTAGGGCTGTGTATTGGCATGGGCCTCACGATACGATACATATCACGATACATGGGTCACGATACAATATATCGCGATATATTGCGATACAATAAATATTGTGATATATTGCAATAGTTTGAATTAGTATGTGTGCCACATTACTTTAAATACTTGTTAAGGTCAGCAGATGAATTAAGATTAAGATTACAATTCCAATTTATTTTCCATCTATTTCAATTCATTAGAACTGCACAGTGTGATTGAACAGAGAACTCATTGAAATATATTAAGTGCATATTGTTATTAAACACTTAAGTAAACTGTATATGCCACTAAAGTCACATATAAATGAAAGACTATTTTAATTTTATAAATAGTTTAAGTGGCAAAAAAATTAAGTGCATCAATTAACATAAAACTGAAACACAATGCTCGAATATGCGGTAAACTGTTAGAAACTAAAGTTTCTCTGCAGTGTTACTGCCAGTATGGCTCTCATGCATTGGTCGTGTCTGCGCTTTCTGAGCCTCGTCTAGTGAGTTCGTTCTTACACCCCTATGATTTGTCACGCGCTCAACAGAAAAAGGCTGCGATTGGCTGTAACGCTCTGGCGCTGTTCACCGATGATAAACACTGATAAACGGCAGTGGCGATCACAGATGATAGACGCAGAGGAGAAAACTCATGTCTGTATCCAGAAGTATCGCTGTAACCCTCGAGTGGAGAGGAAAAGTTACACCAGCATGTCAGCTGGGCCACAGAGAGAGAGAGAGAGAAAAGGAGTACTTTCATTTTCTCAATGGCAGTGAAATAGGGGCTTCTGCTGTAAGTGTCAGTGAAAGACTGTCCAGCAAACACACACGCTGTCAAATTGTGTCCAGTTTCTGAGTTTTTAAGTAATTGGAGCGTTGTAAATACCCGCTCTCGCCTCCCTCGCCATAGTAAGCTACGGAGACATAGCGCACATGAGATAAATGACGTCAGTACATAATAACCGGTTATGATCTATTACTGAACCGATACCGAATTGTCCGCGTCTGCATCGACACGGACAATTTTGACACCCCTAATCTCTTTACCTCTTTATAAATTGTGGGCACTGCTACTTCCGTTATGTGTCTGTGAGTGTGGATCACGTAGCGCGGCTCTACTGGAGCAGAGAGGAGGTCGTGTGGTACAACATGGATCGATACTTGAGATTAGACTATCGATACACTATCGTAAAATAAATTATCGCGATAGTTAGATGTATCGATATTTTTGCACAGCCCTAATGCAAGCCATTTCACTTACTAGTACCTACTTGACTGGTACATGCTTTTACTTAATGACTAGTATTCATATGTATTGTAACTAGGGCTGTCCAAAAATTAATCCTGCATTAATCACATCCAAAATAAAAGTTTGTTTTGACATAATATGTGTGTGTTATATATATTTATTATGTATATGTGCTAAACACATTCATAGAAGCCAAAACTATATATAAAAAAAGTTACATCAAAGTAGTTACATCATATTCAAATGTAAAATTTGTGTCATACACATTTTTTAGATATCTAAATATAAACCAACATTTTATCAAGTAAATGCATTTGTGTATTTATATATTCATAATATAAATATAGACAGTACTTTTATTTTGGATGTGATTAATCACGATTAATTTTTGGACAGCCCTAATTGTAACATTAAACAGCATTCATGATGAATCAAACTGGTTGATTTATTCTGATTCATGATGACAAATTCAAATGTGACGTTGATGCACATGTGATCAACACTGCCATTTGATGAAAGTTAGTTTGGGAAGGCTTGGATAACGCAGGTGCAAATCCGCTGTTTACAAGTATGCTGCCTTTTAATGGAATATGACCAGTGGCCGGTCGGGAATCGGGCTTAAGAGAGTGGCAACAATCCCACAAAGCTGCTTAAGTTTGACAGACCCTTTTGAAACCCCAGTGTTGTTTCTCGCCTGGATGAATGCATAGAGACGCCTCATCTGCTCATTTTCTGCAGTTTTCAGCTCTTTCTGTCTGCTCATGGCTTTTAAATAACAGCTTGTCACGGAGCTGAGGGTCGATCTGATCGGGACAATGATCACCTAAGCTCTGTTTCTCAGCTTGTGAGGATAGTAAAGGAGGGATAAGGGAGGGGAAAAAGGCAGATTTATTCTCCGCCGATGTCTCCTCTGCCACGCCACAATGCCTCCTGTACACCGCACATACACAAGATTTATGAGCCTCTATCCGTAACTAGCAGACAATAGGGACTATTCAGTGGAAGACCGCTGAGGCAAGGCTTGAGCGCAAGAAGGTTAAAGGTCATGGACTTTGACCTGCGGAGTCTGAATTGGCATGACTTTGTGCAGTCAGACTGAATGGCTCGGAGCAGATCCCTTCGAAATGGCTCAGTGTTTTTTTTTCCCTTCAAACGTCTTTACGGGAAAAGAAAACACGAGAGAGAAAAGAAGATCAGAAATGAGAAACAGATAGTCGAGCCCGGGAGAAGATGGTCAATTTATAGAACGCCATCATGCATGGTTAGGCACACAGCTGAATGCTGGGAAAAAGAAAAAAGATGAGGTGGCGAAGACACTAGGGTATAAGGGAACAGAGCAGCAAATTGAATTGGATCAGTGAACAAATTCATTGAGTGTTGGGAAAATACTTCAGGGATCATTCTGAGGTCTGTCTGTCTGGGATTTGTATTTATATAGCAACAGAATGCATGCGAGTATATCCATTTAATAAATAAAACAAACATAATCTGCTGAAACAACAAAATTCCAGATTTTTTTTTTAGCAACAACTTAATTGTTTTATGTTCTTTATACTTACATTTGTGAAAATGTAAGTACTAATACTTTAACTTGATTCCTTCACATGGTGGCACGACACTCACAGTACTGCACACTGTCGCCTCACAGCAAGAGTCTCGACTGGACCAGTTGGCATTTCTGTGTGGAGTTTGCATGTTCTCCCCGTGTTTGTGTGGGTTTCCTCCGGCTGAATAATTCAAGTGAATCATTGACTTCAGTGGTCTTCATTTGTTTCAAAAACACAGATGTCTTTACAAATTACACCTAAAAAGCAAAACAAAAAAATGTAAAAAACAATCTTACACATATCTTAGGAACGGTATAGCAGAAAATGTTGGCGGTATGAAAACCTTGACTTTTCATACCGCGGTATACCTTGAAAACGAGTATCGTCCCATGCCTGATTGTACTATAACGTCTCTGCTTCTGACTCCGTCTGTGACACACTGCATGTTTTAATGAAAAACTTATTTTGAATTATTAATTATTATTGAATTATTAATTCTGAAATATTATTAAATATTAATTCTGAAAATAAGACAGTATTTTCTGCTTGTTTACAAAATGCTTCTTAATTTAAGAGCTTTTAGGTATTTGGACTAAAAACTAGACAACAATTTCCAAGTAAGTAAAGCATTTTTTGCTGTATATGCAATGGCACAGTTGTATAAAGCTTCAAGCATCAGAATTGGCACATCGTCCAGTCACCATGGCAGGAAATGGGTACTCCTGAACACAGCATCCCTCATAAATACCATTCTTTTGTATAGCTTGAACAAGCCATTTTCATCTGAGTGCTTCTGTGTCATTTTAAGTGGAGTAAATATTCTTGTGTGTGTGTGATGCAGACATTCAGATGCTGGCCTTCAGCATAGCAGTAGTATGAACTGAAGCATGACCTTGCTGTATCTGAGAACAGACACCCAGACGCAGCTGAAATCACTGCTTTTATATGAATTAATGCTGTACGAAAAAGGTCAGTGATGGAGTCTTTGAAGGACGTTCAACTGAGCACTGTTTGTTCCTTGTGTATGTTTTTTTCCCTCAGTTTGTCCATTGCAGCCATTTCATAGAGAACTGATGAAAGAGAAGCATTACAGCGATCAATGCTTCATGCCTCTTAAACCATAAGCTGTTATGCATTTCTATGCTCCTTTACCTTTGCTGTAAAAATGTAGTTTGTAGGTGCAAAATGTAACAAAATTTACATAAACTTACAGCTTGCTGTCAAGAATTAGCTCGTTAGAAAATCCCCACAGTGCAGGTGTTTGCATGAGATTTCAGTCAATATGATTGCAATCAAATCATATGGGAGGGATGTCATTTTTTTAGAATATTGTGAATGTGAACAAATTGTTCAAATATCTTCAAATATAGCTTGATTACCACTTTCTAGATACATTAGCAAGGAGACATTGAGTGTTACTGTTGCATTCACTTAATGGTCATTAGGATTTTTTTTTTTTCGTAAATCATGTAAAACTTCATGTAATCAGTTCAAGCCTAACTTACCCACAGACATTTGTTCATAACAACCGAATTAATATACACTACCTGAATATACACTACCTGACAAGTCGTGTCGCTTATCCAAGTTTTAGGAACAACAAATAATAACTTGACCTCTAGTTGATCATTTGGTATCAGAAGTGGCTTATATGAAAGGCAAAGGCCTTTAGATTACGCTTATTTTACCAAAATAAAATATGATCATGCCTTGATTTTTTTTTTTAACATTTATTAATTTTTTTATTATTTAATTAGGACAGTAAGGTCTGACTTTGCTTAGACAAAAGTCTTGTCACTTAACAAAAATAATGTACAATATAGAATATAAAGTCATGGTGCATTGGAGAAAGAATTAATATTGTGTATGACTCCCATGAGCTTGGAGGACTGCATCCACACATCTCTCCAATGACTCAACTACTGTAACTTAAAGTCATCTGGAATGGCAAAGAAAGCATTCTTGCAGGACTCCCAGAGTTCATCAAGATTCTTTGGATCCATATTCAATACCTCCCCATTCATCTTACCCAAGACACGCTCAATAATGTTCATGTCTGGTGACTAGGCTGGCCAATCCTGGAGCACCTTGACCTTGTTTGCCTTCAGGAACTTTAACGTGGAGGCTGAAGAAGGAGAAGGAGCGCTATCCTGCTGAAGAATTTGCCCTCTCGTGTGGTTTGTAATGTAATGGGCAGCACAAATGTCTTGATACCTCAGACTGTTGATGTTACCATCCACTCTGCACATCTCTCACACGCCACCAAACTGAATGTAACCCTAAATCATGATTTTTCCTTCTGCAGTATTTGTGATGATTGGGATGCAGTTCAACAGATGATTCATCTGAAATATACCTTCTGCAACTTTTCCAATTGATCAACTAGAAAGCAGGTTATTATGTTTTGCTCTCACAACTGGGATTGAAAACTTTTGTCAGGTAGTGCAGAACAACCTTTGTCTGGATGTGGATGCGCTGGGCACTATTTTAGAACATGTCAGTGTTTATGAATAGATTACATCAAAATGAACACGAGTACTCTTGAGAAAAATTATACATCGGTCTAAAGCTAACATCCCTCAAGCAGCCATTGTAGTTAGTTTTTTTTTTTTCTAATTGGAAGCTTATATAAGGAATGTGTTTGCTAAATGTTTGTAAGTTGTTCAGAAGCTTATTAGATATACATACTTATCACACAATAACGTCATCTCAATTCGTAACTTTTTGATCTAGTGGCCATTTCTAATGAATTTAAACGTTCTCATTCATACAATTGAATACAAATTCCCCAATGACGGTTGGGTTTAGGGGTGTGGTTTGGTGCCATGCCTGAACTTGTACTGTATGCTTTCATACCAATTAGCTGCTAAACTGACAAAGCGTGAAGAAAATGCAGTGCGTTTTATTAATTTGTTTATTGTGTGCTGTCAAACGAATGAAGATCTTTTCATAATTTACCGGCGTTTTTTTTTTTTTTTGTAATTGCATGTGTTTTCTTAAATTGCAGCATGTTAAGCTTTCTCTGCCACCTTATAAACCTGCTCTGTGTACTTTCATTTGTTGAAAAGAGATTTTAAAAAAAAGAATATAGTCAATGCATCTGCAGTGATATTATGATAGTTTAAGACTTATAGAGAGCCCTAGGAATGTGAAGTGGACAAATCAGAATGACCAGTGAAATAAAATCAAATGCTGCTTGTCAAACTGGTACTGTGGATGAAATACTCTGTGCATTAGTAAGAGTGGTGGGAGGTTATATGAAAGCCTGCTTTGTTCTCCACATGTTGTTATTTGACTGTAGAGTCTCCGAAACCCTGGCCTTCAGCCAGCCCTCCTCAGTTTGACAGTAATCTAGACAAACCAGCTACGTGAATAACCAACATCAATTAAAGGGGGGGGATTTAATGGAAATCACATGCAATGGTTACTAGCATGGTTACTGCTGGTGGTGCTCATTAGTTATCCTTTTGATGTAGTGTGTAAAAAAAAAAAAAATACAGACTTATGTTGACTTAAGCTTTCGTTTTTTACAGACAAGTTAAAGAGATCGATAAAAGGTTTAAAGGTGTTATAAAATGTTAAGGAAAGTTGGGATTTTTTTTTTTTTTATTATTATTATTATTAAAGGATTTTTTGTATAGTAAAGGCCAGAATATGAGATGATGAGCAAAGTTTGACTAAAGAATCTAAATGTATTTACATAAAACTGTAAAACTATATAATATAAAGAATTTTTCCACCTCTTAAATAGTTTTTCTTCAACAGACTCTACTAATCTCTATATATTTATCTGACCCATTTATAATGTTTTGATTTTACAATCCATTTTTTTACAGATAATTTTCCATGATTGGCTCTTGTTGAATTGCCATATTTAATTCAGAAAACATTCAGATGTTATAAAGGGCTTCGGTCTGTATTGAATGATTTCAGGCCTATAAGTAGCAGGGTTCATACGGTCATGAAAATCCTGGAAAAGTCTTGCAATTTTGACATTGCATTTCCAGGCCTGGAAAAGTCTTGGAAAAACCCACAAAGTTTTGTAAAAGTCATGGAAATTAATTGAGCAAATATCTGTATACTTAAATATAGGTCAGTTGTCTTTACTTCTTTTCTGTCCATGGCCAGGCATGTGCTCTCACGTTATTAGTGCTGTGTGAATATTATCTAAATAAATTCTACATAGATATAAAGATTAATTTAAACTAAATAGATTATTGCTTGTTTTAGTATTTGCTGTAATAACTTTAAACATGCAGCGTTTTTCTTACTATTTAACATGTACATGTAGACATTACATGAAACATTAGGTCATGAAAATTGACTTAAGTCCTGGAAAAGTCATTGAATTTTCGTAGTAAAAATGTGTATGAACCCTGAAGTAGCTACATAGGCCTAAAATTAATAGGGCTCATGAATTAATATTTCTCTTCTGCACACTTTCTCAGTTTACTTCATTTTTAACTCTTTACCAGTCACATCTTACAGTACATTTTCCTCAAACAGCATTTTAGGGGTGCCTTAAGGAACCTGAAAAACATTATGGTGATTTGCAGAAGTGATATTGACCCTGATTCTATTTACCATTACATGGACACCAGTCATCTAATGATTTGCCTTAATATGAATAAGACAGTAATAAGATGAATGTTTACATGAGTTGCTTTTTGAATGTTCCTTTCATGATCCTGTTTTACATCTTATAGCACATAATTTGATTAATGAGATTATGTCATCATTCAACGCTAGTTTGCTTCTGTCTTTCACGCAACAACAGTTGGTGTTTGTCATGCCACCATATGTTTTTTTTTTAGGGCTGTCAATTGATTAAAAAAATTAACTAATTAATCACACTTTTGTCTGTGATTAATCATGATTAATCACGAAAAAACGTATTTATTACAAAAAAATAAAACACAGGCATGTAAGTGCCATTTGAATTTTAAAACAATCAATGCCAATAACAAACAAAAATTATTTCCATGTTGGATTCTATGTGAAATACAAAAAAATCCAAAATACAGGCATTACAAATATGGAAATTGGATAAAAAAATAATAATAATAAAGTATTGAATACAAACAATTGTATTCATTGTAAAGTTGTTTTGCGAGTTGAGAACATTAATTATAAAGTAGAAACAATTTTGCTTAGTCCTCCTTAACATTTTGGTAGTTGCTAAGACAGCCCAGTCTGTTGACATGTGACCTAAAAGAGTGAGAAAAGTCTCTCACAAGCAGAATCACCGATTTCAGTGCTTAATTTCTGTGCCACTGGTGCTGTGACAAGGACGCAAGAAGCACCAAGGGGTACATCAAAGTCACGTACTAAAGACTATAGGCTAGACTTCTTACATGGACTTTGGTCACGCCATCTCTAAACATTAAATTCTAAACTGCTTTGAGTGACTGTCTGCGATGTTAGGCGTTTAATCTTGTTGTTAGGATATCCACACATACACAAACACTCTCTCTTACACACACACACACACACACACACACACAGACAACGCGGGCAGTACAGCGAGCTCACACGGTATAAGCGACTCCCTTCAGAGTCATCAACGCGCACGGTCGCGTTCATCATCGCGCCGCCCTCAACCCGAAAGTGAAAAAGAAAGTGACCGGTTCGGGGATGAACGTGCGGACCGGGAGGGATGGAGTAGGTGTCGCGGATTAAGCTGGATTTATACTTTCGCCTGGCGCCGCATCGCGCGCCTCCGCTGAGTGCGCGTGCACCTCGAGGCTATACTCGCCGAGGGAGGGGGGGTTCGCTCACTATTCTGTCGGCCGCCTAGGTCGCCTCTGTGGACGCGCCGGCCCTGAACACACGTCAGCCACAACAGGAAATAAGAAAAAACTATTAAAACGCTACGTTAAATGCGTTAATTTTTTTAACGCGTTTAATATTTCAAATTAACCGGCGTGCGTTAACGCACTAATTTTGACAGCCCTAGTTTTTTTATTTTGTGACAAGTTCAACTGCACTTAATTTCTCACACTATGGGGCTCTATTTTAACGATTTAAGTGCAAAGTCTAAAGCGCATGGCGCAAAAGCATTAGAGCCACTTTTGCTACTTTAAGGAAGGAAAAATATGCTCTGCACCCTGGCACATGGTCTAACAGGGTTGTGCTTATTCTCTTAATGAGTTATTGGTGTGTTTTGAGCATTATGTGCATTAAGCCAATCAGAGTCTCATCTCCCATTCCCTTTAAGAGTCAGTTGTGTAGCGCCATAGAGCATTTGCCGTTTACATGGCGGACTTTGTAAGGGGAAAAACTGAACACTTCACTAGCGAGAAAACAGTTAAACACCATCTGCAGTGTGAGGATAAAGAACGAGCCTCCTCCATTCAGCCTTTTTACTTTCTCTTTACTTTTACTTTACTCCTTTACATTCTTGGAGTAAGGAAATGGTGGAAACTCACTCCTGTGAAGACATCCATTAGCCGACATATTTAATTTTATTTGTTAAGCACAAAGATTTGCTTCAAAACTATTTCTAAATTCAGTTTTATTTTCCAGCAAAAGAATAAACAACAACAATAATAACGAAGTGGGGTCAAAAACTGAGTTATATCCAAACACACGTCCTATTCTTATGATCCATATGAGGATGCAGACGTCTCCAAACCAAACAGGTGGACAAATCTAATGTTTTTATTAAAACAAATAGAAATATGCATATAATACTAATAATGACAAAGACATTATACTAATGCAAATTGGCATGAATAACACCAACATTAAGGCATGGAGGCAGTGGTTTTTATATTTATGTAGAAAATAATCATTTTTATTACATTTTAATCCTATATTTTTTTCATATATAAACATATGTGTGCGTTGCTGTACATCCTGTGTGTATAAAGCAATGTGTAAGAGTTTGATCCTGCATAGGTGCAAAATTAACACAATCTGCACTGGACTTTTAGAGCAGCTTTTAGTTGGTCAATGGTGCAGTCTATTTCAGTTCCTCAAAATAGCAACGCCAACAATACGCCTTCACACCTCCTTTTCAGACCAGCACACCCATGAGTCCACAAAGTGGCGCGAATGGATTTGCTATTTAATCATTGTGATGCAAAACCTTTTGCTTGTCTGAAAATGTCAACAAATCATGCCAAACATACCTAGCACCTTATTGCGCCGGGTGTATGATAGCGCCCTATGTGTGTGAACAGACAACGGAGGATACAAATTCTCAAGCAACAGGACACCTATGCCATTTTATTACTAACTTTTCAACCATGCCCCTGCTACAAAGTCACTTCAAAGTCAAGGCACTTCATAATATCCATTACTTCCAGAATTCTCAGGTTTCCTGCTCGGACCAAAATTGTGATCTCTTGCTTGAAGCCGTTCTCAATTGTTTGTCGCCTGACAACTGCCGTGTGTACATCCTGTCGCAAAATATAGTGAAAATTACTACAAAATTTTGTAGTTTGATTAGGGTGTTACATGTCTGTACTTAACTTTAATAATATGACTAAAATAGGCATACTCCACATGTCTTAATTCCATTTCTGTTTAGTTCAACTATGACTTTAGTCAGATTAAGGTCATCAAACATCATTGTTTACTTGGTAGACGCCTAATCAGAGTATTGTCTTAATCATATTAAAATCAGAGTATTGGTGTCCATGTAAATGCACTCATTGAAAACAGTTGGTACAGTTGAGAATGTCTGATATGCAATGTTCAGTGCGACTGCTAGCTGCTATTGAAGGTCATTCACTAAACAGGTTGTGTGCTTTTATAGTGATCCTTGTTTCACCTTTTCCATTGATTTGTTTAATTGGCCATGATAAACCGCAATGCTCCAGTAAGCTGGACAGCAGGAGTTTAAATATAAATTGATCAGTCGCTTACATATAAACCTTATGCCATCTGTAAACTGCAAAGAATTGATTTTGTTCCATTACAATGTTACAGTCCTAAATTATTATTTTGTACACTTCAGTGTCAGAAGAAATTGACCATCCAGAAATATTTCTCAAGATCACACGATATTTGGAATTTTATTGATTTATTTTGATCTTACATCTGAGACACTTTTACAAGAATCTGCATAATTCAGCTGTATATAGCATTACAAGTTCTGCAAAGTTTCAGGTTCAAACTGGGCTGCTTTTTTGACAGTTATCTTAACAATGTAGTTGAATATTTAAGCATTTAAAGACTCGTTCAGTGTGTTTTGGCTGGTTGACATGGTCCTGTTAGCTCCTTGTGCTGCAGTTGATGCAATAACTGCACAGTTCTGCAAGCAAAATCAAACTCTGGATGTCAGTTAGGATGCAGGCTGCTGTAACAGCAAGGAAGCTCACTAGGTTTTGGAACACATCCACAAGCAGTCTAATTACTGTTACAAGGAACATTACAGCAAGTATGTCAGTCTTGGTGGAAATTAAGTTGTACCAATTATGATGGTACATGGGGAAAATATGCAGACCTTTTTTTTTAAAGATCAAAAGATGGTTTTAAATCAAAAGATGTTTAGATGGTTCTAGTCATGTACAATAACTAACTAAACATAATGGCTATAAAATGTAGTTAAAACTATACTAGAGTGTATGATTCAGAAATATGTTCTGAAAGACCCTGTTTAAGAACGGTTTGTTTCTCACAGCAGTTTCGATAAAATGCTCCAAACGTTTAGCTGCGAAACAAAGGGAGGAGTGGAAAACATTGCAGCATTTTCAGAGTCTGACAATTTTATTTCAATCTAATTTGCTCAAACCAAATGTTGACTTGTTTTTAACAAGTCAAAGACTTTTTTAATTTAACTTATTTAATCTTATGGCCTAAAAAATAGAAATGGAAACCTGAAATTAAGTTATGAAATGATTTATATTATAAATTTAAAATACACTAACCAGCCACTTTATTAGGTACACCCGTCCAACTGCTCATTAACGCAAACTTCTAATCAGCCAATCACATGGCAGCAACTTATTGCATTTAGGCATGTAGGCATGGTCAACACGATCTGCTGCAGTTCAAACTATCAGAATTTAGAATTCAAGTGACTTTGAATGTGGCACGGTTGTTGGTACCAGACGGGCTGGTCTGAGTATTTCAGAAACTGTTGATCTACTGCAGGCATGTCCAAAGTTCGGCCCGCGGGCCAATCACGGCCCGCAGTCAGATTTCATACGGCCCGCAGATTCCATCTCATAATGTGTTATTTATGGCTCGCTAGCTCTGTTAGAATAAATAAACCAAGGGAGAGTAACCAATAGCGTTAGAGATAACAAGTAAACCAAGCAGCAGCAGAGCTGCAGAGAAGAGCCAGCGAGCGAGCGGAGAGAACTGAACGCGTGCGCGGTGCAGGCATGACCTCACTCGCGAGAGCGTACATCGTGCGCAAAGATGATGATGTGCGCGCGAGGCCCGTTTCCTCGAGGTGGATCAGTTCAGCGCGCGCGTGAAGATCTCGCGCTTAGGACTGTAATTTGCTCGCGATTCACTTTCTGTTTAAACATCACCGCTGCACTCGATTAATTTTGCCATTGATTTGCCGCCATATATAATCTTCCTGTAGTTGTTATGCAAACTTTGGCTTCCTGAAAGACCTTTTAGAAGGCAAGAGCAAAATTCACTTTTTTTTTACTTTAATGATAACAGACCACTTTGCATTACTTTTAACCCCTGTTTAAAATGTTCATGAGGCAAAGATAGACATCAAACTCATAGAAATGTAAGGTATTCTATACAGTTTGTTCAATTTTATCTGACTCTCCAGATATGAAAGAAAGGCATAATTGTGTGTTTAGAGTTGTTCATGCATGAGTGGCTTATATTTGATTATATTGCCATTTGAAAAATAAAGGTAATTGTGACAATGAAAATAGTTTTATAACAGTGTGTATTTTCATGTAACTTTTGTGGTGAAAAAAATGTCAGAAGGAACTATTGGCCCCCGGG